>CATIWR010261050.1:0-41954 GCA_949677035.1 Omphalea diandra | reverse complement strand
GTAGAAGCTGTTTTAACTCTATATGTTTGTAGTAATATATGCCACTGAAGTAGATGCATGACTTTCTGTTATGAAAAGTTTCAGGTCAACATTGAAGGCAAAGGTTTCCATGAAAGAAAGGCACCAAGGCATTCCGTATGGGCAAGGACACCTTTTGAGTAAACAAGAAGAAGAAGAAGAAGAAGAAGGCTTATAATATAAACTGCCAGAAGAAGAGAACCGTTTTCCACTTTTAGGGTTAGGGTTGGTTTCTGATGCATATGTCCTTTAAAGGGTTAGATGCTCTTGGGAATGAGATTTTCACTGTAGTAATGCTGCAAGTTGTGAAAGACTGATGACTATAAGAAACTTGAGTTTTCAAGGTGCTTGATGATTGATAAATATCTAGTATGTGGATTCTCATTTAATATCCTGCTAGCTAGCTCTAAATTTATCCACGTACGTAAATAAAGCTGTCTTTTTGTCAATTAAAGATTAATATGAGTTTAAGAGCAGGATCATGATTGAGGTTAAGCGAATATTATGTTAATTAATCATAGGCTAATTATCCTGGAATGGGAAATTAATTCCTAACTAATAACATAGACAGCTAAATAGCTTTAATGGATTTTAACAAAGAAAAAGACCTAGTCATATATATTGGCTAGTAAATTAATAGTGTTTTACCAAATGATATATGCAGCTATACTTGGAGGAATTGATAGTGCATAGACAACTCTCATACATAAAAATACATATTTTGAAATCTCCTTACCAGTATATAACAATCTTCAACCACAATCTAATAATTTATAAGGTCTTATTCAATCACCTTTCATTAGATCATCATTAACCTAAAATCTTAGCATGCTAATCAATAACCATACCTTCATTATCTAGTACTTGCAAATATATACTATTCTACTTCCATTGTTTCCTTCTTGCCAATGAAGGCACCCTTTTTGCATACCTATCTGGAAGAATAGAGAAAATAATAAAAAAAAAATGTGAATGATCAGCCCAGTTTCTTAATTCTGTAAATTAAAAAAAAAAATGTTGTAGGAATGCACTTGTACTATGACAAATATGTAAAAGTTCTATAGGATCTTACTTAGGGAAGTCCTGCAAGAAATAGAACGAAAATATGCTTGAAAGAAATCCTTATTTTCTTTCTGTAGTTCTCTCCATACTGTAGCAAGCATGTATATAATTAATTTCTAATGTAACAGAACCATATACATAACACATCATATTGAAGGAGAGGTGATAATTAATTACCAGTAAGTGTAACTAGTGGCTGAATGCTGGCATGCTGTGCTAGTGCCTTAACGCATTGGTCCCTGCTCATGTGAAGAAGCAAGCAACTCTCTATAAGATGGTGAACCTGTTATATATACACATATATATCCATACAAAAACCACAAGTGATCATAATTTATCTATTTGTAGAGTATTCGAAGGCAGGAAAGAGGTTGTACTGTGTAATGAAAAGAGTTATAATTAATTTAACATACCATCCTAATGTAGTTTTGTGGGTGGCAATCGAAGCAAGGAAGGAGATGGTGCTGGTAGTTAGTATGATGCATTCTTTTTCTTGTTTTGTTTTTTTTTTGCCCTACTGATTGTAGAGAAATGGACAAAAGGAGAAGCGCACCAAAAGAAGGAAAGAAAAAGGTATAGAGACGAGAAAGAAACAGGACAAGAGAATCATATATAATGCAAAAAGTGAGTGGGAATGAACACAAAAAATTTTATTTTTCTTTGGACAAAAATTGCGCATAATATAACATAACATAAGATGCATGTATGTGAAGAGGGTGACTGTTATCCATTGGATATCTAAGTGAAGGGCCAAAAAAGCACAAGAAATCCAAATGATAGATACCTCATCTTGAGGAGATAAGAGAAGTGGCCAAATGATGGTATTTATTTGGGGTAGCGAAGGAAATTTTGTGTTTGACAGGTGAATATTTATCGTGGCCAAGTCCGTAGCCACTTGAAAACTATAGGGTTATAGCATGAAACCCTTTTCATTTATTTGATTGAGATTTTAGGTCCTACTTCTTCAATGGTGGACAGAATACAAACCCTGGAAATTAATGCCGTGATCATCATTCATGGAAAATTAACCCTAGTGTATAAACATCCTCCATGTTTTATAAGTTTTATGAGCACCATGTATAATTTACCTCCTAGTTTAAATAAAAAAAATTGAATCATTTACATGGCGTTTAGAATATTCTTAAAGAAATTGAAGATCGTTTTGTAGTTAATTATTTGAATTGTCATTCAATTATCTATTAACGTATAAACTTCTTTTTTACAATCAATGGAAGTAAATTCTTGTCAAACTATTTTACCAATTAAGATTATATTTAATTAAACGTTTGAAACTATCGATGTTTTTAAAATTGAATTAAGACTAATTGGTTGATAAGTTTTTATCAATTCAGTTTATTCAATCAATCTGATTTAATATGTCGTATCTTCAAAATTATTTTTTAAAAAATGTGATTAATACTTAAAAATTAGAAAAAAGTATATATGACAAAGTAATGAAAAATATTTTTAATATTTTAAACTTTGAAAAATAATATAATTTTTAAAATTTTTACTTTTTTCCAAAATGATATAGTTTTATGATTTCATTTTAATTGGTTTTGCTTGATTTTTTATTTTTAGTTAAATCAAGTCATTGACTAATTTTTGATTTTATTAATTTGATTTGATTCTGAAAATCCTAAAAATTATAGTTGAGAATTCAAACACTAAACTTTACATGTTTGGTAAATTAGTCCGAAAATTGAAGGTTACAAACGAATAAATATTAATGGATCGATGGTCTTAGGAAGTGACCTTTACCTTTTCTTTGTAGTACATAGTCTTCATTATGCTTGTTTATTGTTATTATTATTATTATTATACAAAAGGAGGGATCTAGATCAGGATGCTTTGGTTATTTTATGTTCCACTCGAGATCAGATCCGATAATTTAAGTTGATATTTAAAGATGGGAAGTTATTGAAATTTGCATGCATTTGATAATAGTGTATTTTTGCGCTCATTTAAAAATAAAATTCATTTAAAATATGATTAATTTCACATCTTACCAGAAAGGATATAATGTTTTCAAGCTACCGATATGATTATTTTATGGTGAATATTAAAATACTTTATATGGTATTATATTATGATGTTATAAATAAATATTTCAAATATTTAATAATAATTTTATTAATGTGTATATTTATTTGTCACTTTAAATAATTTTATACAAAAAACACTGTACATATATATTATTTATGGATGTTGCTGTTGCTACATTCTACATAAGACCATTCATAGGTTTCGACTAAATTACCTTTTTAACTATTTAATGGGACTATCTCTCATAGTTCACCTAGAAATGGTTTTAATTTCTCATCTTATCCAGTGCTGCTCTGCTTAAGTATTAACAAGCAGAGAGCAATTCAAAATGGGGAAAAAAAAAATAAATAACAATAGCTTTAGTTTAATAGAGAGGAAGGAGAGGAATGAACCCATTTCCATTTGGGCCTTGAAAGGCAATATATATGTAATCTGCTATACCCATTCCTATTTGGGCCTTGAAAGGCGATGTGTTTTCACATCAACTTTTGAACAAGAACTCTTGCAATTTTAATGTTTAATATTACCAAAGAAGATTCATGTCATCATGTCCTTTTGCCATGCCCATTAACTTGCCATCCTAAAACGCTCATACTTTATATATACTCCATTATTGACCAAATCAAGCCATTCTCTCCTCTTGACAATGAACACTTTGCAAGTTTAAATCATCTCAGTGTGACTACTTGCATCCAAAGCTAATCAAATCAATTGTTATAGACTAGAATCTTCTTCCATCCATATATATTACAAACTTGACCCCTTCTTTGTTTTGGCCTTTGAAAGAAAGGTCATTGCACAAGCCAATTCAACCAACCCAAGTAAGCAGCCAAATGATTCTTGCCTTTGCCTATCTACCAAGTCCTTTATTGAACCTTTCTATAATACATATAGGTGGTGATCCAAATGAACATATTCTGAATCACTTGCAAGAAAAGCACACATCAGCTAGTTACCTTCTCATCTAGCCACATGGACCGATATACAGGTCATACCCACCTCCCTTTTTTTTTTTTTTTTTTTTTTTAAAAAAAAAAAACAGCCTATCACATAATGGTCTCTCCACAAATTATGATGGGCAAAAAAAAATAATACTCTAAGAACAGGACAAATTGTGCCTACTCTTCGTCCCTTTTTTTTTAATTATATGTTTCTCTCTTGTATTACACGTGTTAAGGATTATCATCATCCTTAATTTTCATGTGTTACTTTATATTTATGTTATTAATATAACATTAGATAGAGTTTAAGATAAGGAAGTCACTTATATATTTATTTAATAACTTTTTGTCAAAAGAAATATTTATAGTTAATACTTTCTTTTGAATTAAATTAAATCAAACTAAAATTTCGTGAAATTATAACTTTGAAATGATTTTAATGTGAATCAATTAAAAGATATATAATTCTTTTAATCTAGGTAGGTAAAATAACATATCACGAAAACACTTTCTTAAAAAAAAAAATTGTAGCATTGAGTAGGTTCGATGTTGATATTTCCTTTCTTTCCATGGTAAAAGACAATATGGGAGGCCAACTAAAAAAGATGCATGTATTTGTCCTTGGAAAACGTGCTTCTTACAAATCTCCCACTCGCATGCATGCCCTGCCTGCCGAGGCTTCATCCTCATCTTCACTTGAAATTATTGTGTAATATTAAATTAGCACTAGTAGAAATATCCACATCTTGTAGATCATCAATGTTGAGATTCATTAAGAAAATAAGTTTTATCAAGGATCTCAGTGGATATCGTAGCCATAAATTTAACATTTTGAAATATTTTGTATTTGATTTATTCATCATTACCTCTATATATTGAATATGCTATGTTAAATTGCTCAATTTTGATTTTTATTGATTGATTTTTTTTATGATTTATAGAATCAGGATATATTTAGACCAACTTATAAATCAATTAAAATTAAAAGTGATCTTACTTGCACGCCTTTGATCTCAAGAATGGAGTCCATATAGATTAAAAGAAAATGAACAAACTCATTTAGCCATTTGAATTAATCCTTGAAGTTACAATTGATCTTTTATTAATAACAACAAATTTCATCTTATGCATGCATAACACTTATATATGTTTAAATAATCATAAATACATTGTTTAAAAAGCAAAATCACTCACACACAAATATTAGAATTAAAAATGATTTGAGTTTTTTTTTTTAAAATTTTTTATGCCTTCATGTAAGCTAATATTGTGAAAAGAATTATCTTATTCTATGATACACAAAAACGAAAACGTAAGGAAAACGGAGAAATGGGAAATGTCCCTTGAGAAAACGATATTTTATAAAATATAGGTGAAAATACATTAGAAAAAACAACTAAGTTTTCGAAACGTGAAAATGTGACCCAATTGAAGTTTTCATACATCATAAAATTATGGAACATGTTAAAATCAAATGTTAGTGATGCTTGTTTTTGTTGTTTTCTTATATATATATATATATATATATATGGAATAGAATATAAATAATATTGTTGGATTTTTTTTTTCAAAAAGAATTTATGTGCTTCACTATTTCAGACCTTGATAATATAAAATATTTTTGAAAATTTTCAAATTTAATGATGTGTCATCCTCAATTACCTTTACATTTCACAAATCTATCAATTGACTTATTTTCTAGCATAATTCATGATCATTTTCCAAATGTTTCTCATGTTCAACATTGGTGCCATAAGATGACTCTCTAAATGAACTATTTCCATATAAGATTATCCCTTAAATGATTTTAAATTTCTGAACAAATGACCTATGAATTAGAATCTTCATCATCAACTAATAGCGTACATTTTAATGATATTTCAATTCCTCGACAGTCTAAAAGGATAAAAAAAGTTCCTTAATTATCTTCATAATTATAATTTTTTCTCAATTATTTAAAATTTTCATGAATCTTGTTCTTATCACAAGGTAAGTTTTAACCCCTTATGACAACAAGCAATAAAAGAAGAAATATGTGCTCTTGAGGAAATATAAACTTGAGATCTAGATCGATCTTCCACCAGATAAGACAAATATATATTGCCAATTGATTCTATTTCTATAAAATCAAAAACTCGTTTCAAATGGATCAGTTGAACATTACAAGGCATGTTTAGTCATAAAAAGATTACAGTTAAGAATATGACATTGATTTAGCAGAAACCTTTGTCTTATATTCTAAATTACCTCAGTTCTCACTCTCTTAGTTATTATAGCTATCAAACAGTGGAAGCTTCTTCATATGGGTATTAAAAATGTCTTTCATAATAGAGATACCGAAATATCCTCATCCTCCTCCTAAAATTTTCCACCTTAATCTAGCGGTCCATTGTTTATAATAGGCATCACGAGCTTGGTTTGTAAAATTTGGTACCACTATTTCTAAGTTTGGATTCTCCTTTATCTTTATGAGTCGATATTTTTTTTTAATCATTTTAATCATGGCACTATCCTTCTAATCTTTTATATTTATGATATGATCATTATTGAAAATTATATAATAAGCATCTCGGACTTATAAAATTACCTAATCATAATAAATTTCATCTTACCACTTATTTTTATATTTAAACAAATAATCATCTATATATTCCTTAAACAAAACAACCTATAAGCAATCTTAGAATTATAGATCGCCTGAGCTTTTTTTTTTTTTTTTTATTATTATTATTATTTTTGCCATTGACTAGATCCAATATTATGGAAAGTATTATCCTATATTAAAAGTATGAATCACATTCAAATAAAGTGTTAGTGGTTCAACCATATACTCATTTTTATTGTTGTCTTGTGTATGAGATAGAACACAAATGTTATGTTGTTGGAATCCTTTCTCAAAAACTATTGGTATCTCTCATTTTATTTTGAGAACACAAGATATTTTCTAAACTATTTAAATTTTATAACGTGTCTTCCACTAACTTTTCTTCATATTTCACAAATCTACTAATTAACTTATTTCCTAGCATAACTCATAATTATTCTCCAAATGTTTCTTATGTTTCTCCACAAGCATTAGTACAGTGTCCTTTCGATAAATTTCAAACTTTTGAGCAAATAATTTTTGAACTAGAATCTTCACCATTAGTTTGAAAAGGCAAAAAAATTCCCAAATCTTTGTGATTAAAATTATTTCTAAACTATCTAAAATCTTTATGATCCTCATTCTTATCATAAAAGCATGTTCTAACCTCTTGTGACAACATATAATAGAAGAAGAAATGTGTGCTTTTAATAAAACCCATACTTGAGATTTAGATTGATCTTCCACCCGACAAGACAATTGTGGATTGCAAATGAATCTATACAATCAAAACTTATTCAAATAGATTGGAGATGATATAAATTGAATATCTAGACTTACAAACTTACTTCAGTTAGCGTTTTAAAATGAAAGGTTTAGAGCTCCTTGGCTATTTTCTTAGTTTATTAGTTTCTTCTACCTCTAATCGATACCATCTCGGTGAAGCAAAATATGTTTTTGATTTACTCTTTTGTGCTAATATCATTGATAATAAAATTACACCAGCTCCATTAGAGCCCAATTTCAAACCCAATACTTTTGATGTCATCTTATTACTATCAACTACAGTAGAGTTTTATTTATCTTAGTGTGATGTGTTGACATTGTCTATGCTATACATCTAGTCAGTGAACTTATACATCATAATCTTTATTACATCAACGACAATTATTTCGCAGTTTTCATTTCTATTATTGTTGAATACCTACTCTAATCGCATAGTGAATAAAAAATAATATTAATATACATTTAGTAATAAATTATTACCTTTTTTTAGGGACATCTTTCATCTCATGACAAAGCAAGAAATGGATTATCATTTCTTGCTTGAACATTAAATTTGAATATTGAGTTTTAGCAGATGCTACATATGAACTTTTATAGTTATCAGCATTTTCCATTTTCTAGCCATAATTCAAAATTTTGATAATTAAAGTGCATTTCAAAATTTACCCATATTATTGAATTCCGTACAAAAACAAAACATATTGAAAATGATTGTTATTTTTTGCACATAATCATCTTCTCCACGACCCCTTCAACTCTTTTAATATATTTTAATATGGAAGAGAGCCAACATTTTTTCAAAACTCATTCAACTAAATAATTTGACAATTTTGTCACTAAACTCAAGATGGTCCCTTTACTCTCAATTTTAATTTTAGAGGGAAGGAGGATTTTAACATGTATATGCCTATGCATCGATACCACCGTTATCAACACCTACTATATTGACAGAAGAAACTTTGTAACTCCAGCTGCATGACAACTTGTAATCCATCTTCTAAAATTTGTATATATACCCTCATTTAGCAAACTTGCAATAAACAACAAATCATACAATCTTCTTTCATGCATATTATATTCTTCAATTTCTTAATTTATAAAAATCATGAATCACAATATTATATCATATTTATCTCAATAATTAATTTGAACCTTCTTATTATGATAGCAAATATGAGTGAAATGCAATTGAGGCTATATTAAAACTTGTGTAAGAAAGGTTATTTGATAAAGTATAACGATCATTTATATTTTAAGTGATCCCCCCTCCCCAATACTCAAAAAAAAAAAAAAAAAATTTATTTATATATATATATTTTTCAATCTTTTGATAACTACAGAAATATGTTTCTATTACAAACTATTCCATATAATCACCACACAAAGTTTTAACTAAAGATATAGGGAAACACACCACAATTATTTGCAGTTGTCATGTGATGATGGGATTTGGTGAATGGTGATTGGTAGGATTTTAATAATCATGCAATTAAATATATGATGCAATGGGTTACCCCATGTAATAATCCTATTTGGTAGTGTGGCAGGCTAACGCTATCCTGGCTTTGCTTATCTAAATGCGGGAATCATGGGCCTCCTAAACTCGTCGTTTTGCTTGCCCGCCATCGCCAACAAACAACATGGAACAATGGGACCCATCAAGATGAAGCGAGTGAGCCAACCAAACCTCTCTTTTCCCGCTTCTTGTTAATTTCTTTTTGCCATTTGATGGGCCTCCCACCCAACAACTTCTCACGATTCTCACCTTAAACATTTATTATACACTATAGTTCATCTCACATGATAATTCGTAGTAATATATATATATTCATTTTCTAATATTTTTAAAATTATAACATTGAAAGAATCGATTTACTAATTAATTATTGATTAGATCAATTGATTTATCTTTGTCATATATCAATTAAAATAATTTAAAATATAAGATTTTAGTACTTTTTAGACACAATTTTAAAAATAAATTTCAAATTCACTTTGAAATTTAGACGAATTGATCAATGATATGATTTTTTGTTGAATTCATATAAGCAGTCGAATCAAATTGATTTTCAAAATATTACTTCAATTTTATTTGAGAAAAATTAAAATTTAAGTTTTTACTACGAAAATTACCAAACAGATGATGCTTATATGTGCTACTATATATTCATTATTTTTTTGGGTTAGCTATGTAACTCATAATTGAAGGCTTAATAAAGAAAAAGAAATGACTCTTATTACGCAAATGATCCATTAATTGATTAGGAGGCATCTCAAAATACTTGGTAACAGAAACGTCCAAGTAAAATATGTGTAGTATGATTTAGACCTTAATAATATCGGAACGTTACATATAACCAATGAAAATAAAATTACCCCAAAAAGAAGGAAACGTGCAAAGAACAAATTAATGCGTGGGACTTATTTTTTTTAGAATAATAGAAGATATTTTTATCTAGAAATAGTCGTACGACATCAAAAAAATTAATTTTATAATCTATAGTATTAATATAAACTCGATTTTTAATACAACTAATACATATGTACATTAGCTCAGTTTCGAAATTATGGTTCTATTTTCATCATGAATTTTCTTTATGACTATATTTTTATCAATTATGGAGATTTTCACAAGGTTTGGTGATATAACTCAATGTGAACTGAAATTTATATAGTACACTATAATAAATTTAAAAGACGATGTCCAATGATATATCATTATATATTACTAAACAATCGATTTCAGACTACTAAAACTCTTAAAAAAACAAATAAAAACTTTCATAAATAGAGACAAAATAACAACACTAAAATAAAAACTCTAAAAAAAGAGATAAAACAAAAGAAAACTAACAAATAAGGTAAAAACAAGTAATTTTATTAGTGAAAATAAAATAAAACAAAGAAAAAAATGAGTTTGTCGCCGATAGAATATACCAACGGTAACTCAAAACACTAAAAGAAATGAGCTATTTTCAAATAAAAGAAGTGACTAAGGCTTTTCTTTGAGATGACTAGGTTTTTTTTGCGTGAGGACTTGTTAATGTCTTTATAAGTGGACAAACAAAACAATATTCAATTTAGCTACAACTTATCTTGCTTTTCATCCATCCATTTTGCTATTTTTAAGTCATTTGTACAGTTATTAACAAGAAGAGTTGCCTTTTATCATATAACATCGTAACTATAAATGAGAAAATTACTTGTAATTTGTAAAATTTTATTATATTAATCGTTTTAATTAGTATTTGTTTGTGTGTAAGTTCAAAACCAATATGGTTTACACATTAGGTTAAATTTCATATAATTTTTTAAGATTTTAATATTTAAATTTAAAATGTGATTTAAATTATCAATTTTATAGCAACTATTTGAGTATTCGAACTCAAATTTTATTAACTTTATTTAAATTGGATTGAGATTTCTATTTCAAAATCATGCTTTCATTTTTCCCTATAATTTCAATGATGAATTATATAGAAGATTGGAAATCTAACAATTTAAATTGAATCATATGAAATGTACAACTCAAATAAATGGAGAATAATAATGAGTTGAAATTAGGGAGGGGAAGAAAATAATGGGAAGGGTTTGGTGGCAAAAATGAATATACACATTCTCTTCGGTGGTTGTATCTGGTGGATGGACTTTTACTTTCTCAACACTCACATACCCTCGCCACGATTCCACAAAACAGAAAAACAAGACAAAGGAAACTTTTCGTTCCTGCTTTCTTTCCTTTCCTTCCTCTTCTCTCTGTAAAAGTAGGACCCACCCTCCATCCTCCTTCTGTTAATCACAGTATGTTTCGCTTTGGCTTTCGTTTTTAATCCATGAGTACAAAACCGACTTTCCCATTTTCATTTTACTGATTCCCATAATAGAGATGGAGGAAAAAAGGAAGGGAAGGAAAGGAGGGGAAGCAAGTTGGCGTAAACATACTGGTATAGATAGATAGATAGATAGCAGCAGTACCGGTCTGCCTTTTTGCCTGTTGTGGTCAGTACCATTCACACTCCACTCCATCACCGTTTTTTCATTTCTCTTTCTTTCATTTATTCCTCCCTTCAATAATATCTTCTTATACTCTCCATCTTCTTTCTTTCTCTACTTCTGTGTCTTTCTTGGCCATTCATTATTATTAACCTTTCTTCGGTTACTTTTCTTGAAGACCCATGTTTTGTTTTCTTCTTTAGAGGCTGTTGTTGGGGCATCGGATCCTAGATGTTCGGTTCTTCTTGTATTTGATTACGGATTACATTTCTGTTTTGTTTTGTTTTGTAGTTGAGGTATGGTTTTTTCCCTTGTCCATCTGTTCTTGACCTTTCATTTCTTGCATCTTTGCTTACTTTCTTTGTTTTTGCTTGGTCTGATTTATAGAGATTGCGTTTTTTGGTTTTGCAGGATCTGCAGGCACTTTGTTTTCTTCTTCAAAGAGGAATCTAACGTTTTTGCATATTGAGGTTATTTTTTTTGGTCTCCGCTTGTTTGTTTCATTATAAAAAATATAAGAAAAAGAGAAGATTTTTATTTTTGGGTAGGATGAAGTTTGGAGATTCATATGAATCTTGATGGAGATCTAAATCTTGTTATTTTCAAGTTTATAGATATACTTTTGGATTTTCCTTGCATTTCCATATCTACTTATTGTCATCCTCAATAGCATCAAGATCGTACCTTTTCTGGAATTCTGTCCTGATTTATAAGATACAACCGAGACATTTGCTTCCATTTCATTTAATCTCACACTATATATATCCATCTCTTTGTTTTTCCATTTTTCATATTTGGGATCCTTGTAAAGGGTTTGTATGGTTGATTAATATTTTTTAGATAGAATAATTGATCTAATTGTGAATTTCTTTACCATTTCTCACATTGCTGGGCGATGTTACAAGCACACTATTTATAATCACTTTTCTTGATCACTGGTTTTTTTTGTTCAATGGAGAGAAATCGCTTAGCTTATATCTTTTTATTTTTTTCCCCATCTAGTTGTGCATTTAGGTGGTAGATGTTAATTGCCGTAAGAACCTAAGGCATAGGGTTGAGGCAGCTGTTTAATATAGCTAGATTATTTAACTTTAGATTTCTCATAATTGACATGAATAAGCAGGGCAAGTTGCATGATATTGTTTCAGTAAGCATATGCATAGCCATATGCTTCTGCATATAAAGATACAGAATATTGAAAAAAACATTGCATTGAGAACTTAACTGATGAGGTGAAGTTAGGAGCTGTCATTGGAATGTCTTTTATTGAATAATATGGACACGCATGATGAAGACTGATTTTTGGCAATTACTTCACAGATTTATGGGCTATATAATACTAATTTTTGGTTACCTTAAATTAGTCTTTGTACATTCTTATCTGCAGAGGCTGTTTCATTCTAAAACTTGTAACATGCATCTGACCTGTCTTTGTTGTGTTGAAACTTTGTGATTCATAAAATGCGTCCCAACATGTCTACAGGCTTCATTGAGTTTTAGACTGCATTATCATCACTTACATGTATAAGATGTCTTGTTAATGTCTTATTATCCCAAAGGTGTTTAGTAATAATGATTGTGCTTCATATCAATTGAGCAATTTCTTTATGCTATTATCTTAACCATTTCAAAGAGAAGGAATTATGGATTTTTCATTGTTATTATTTTGTTGGAAAGGTGCCACATAACTTTTTC
Source organism: Omphalea diandra (assembly GCA_949677035.1). Taxonomy (NCBI): domain Eukaryota; kingdom Viridiplantae; phylum Streptophyta; class Magnoliopsida; order Malpighiales; family Euphorbiaceae; genus Omphalea; species Omphalea diandra. The sequence continues at coordinate 28,829 of CATIWR010261050.1, read as the reverse complement.
TGGTTGATGGTGGACTTTAAACCATATGCGACAAAGATTTCTCTTTTGTTTTTTTATTCTTGAATGCAAGAAAATAGATGGGAAGCTTTAGGTGTCTCAAGTTGTGAGGTTTGAAGTTTCAACTTCACGTTTAAATGTAGAAGCCCGGGGTGTCTATTTGAATCACTTACGGGACAAGCCTCAATAGGTCTGAAGAAACTTCCAAAAGACATGTCTTGGTGCTCCTGCCCATGCAGGCATTAAAGAAATCGAGAAGCTGTTTTCTTTTAATTGTTATCTTGATAATATCCTGTTTTGGAGTTTGGATTAGTTTCTTGTTTAGAATTGTCTTATTTGACTTGCAAAGAACACAGTCTTAATGTTATTTAGGACTTTTTGATCTTTTTATCTTGTATGAGAGTTTGTTTCTATTTCCTACTTCCCTCATCAGAACATTTCTCTATTTCGTAGCTTACATTTGCTGACATAAAAGAAACCGTTTTGTGTTTTATATTTATTAACATTGATGAGTGAATACCCATTACTGTTCCTGTCTTCTTCTCATTCTTTCATTGTTGTTAGGTGCTTGCCTAAGGATTGAAACATTAATTTGGTGTCGAAATTCAGAGTGTTTAAGATGTAGGCATCATGAAGTTTTGCTATTGCATTCTTGTTGCAGATAATGAATTTAACTCTACTTTTGCAGGTGAAATCACATTGGTATTCTACCTTTTTTGGAACTCTATATATTTTATGTTAAACTAGAAAATGTTGGGAGGCAACAACAGTAATCCCCTGCTTCCTGTTTTTGTTGATGAGAATCGTATACCTTATCAGACTAATCCTTCAAATCAGCTACAGTTATTTGGTAATTGTGAGTTCTTATCTCATTAACAAATTAGTCTTCTTTTGTTCATTCTATTATGGCTCCTCACTCTATGTGGTGCATGCCTATGACTGATTGATGGCTTTATTAGTTGTTTATCTTCTGGATAGTACTTTGTAAAGAAGTTGTCTAGTCTAGAAGAAAATTTTTCCCCATCTGCCCAACAAGATGAAATTTGTGGATAGTGATAAACTTTTGAGACAAAATATGCCACAAAACTGTAATGGTGAATTAAGTATAGTACTCGCATATTTTGAGTTCTGGCAAAATTGTTATTTTAGTTAAGGAAAATTAGTTATCACAATTTTATCTTGATATATTTATACAATTATATGTGATCTTTATGGTAATTGTAATTCTTGTCATTTGAGTTCAGGTATCAATGATTGAGAATTGGGTAAATTTTACTCTGTTTAGTTCTTGGAATCAATTTTGCTATATATTAGGAATTTGAATAATAATAAAAGATCAATAAGTGACACATTAAATATATACCCGAAAAGGGTAGAATCTGAGTATTTTGCTTTGCATTCAATTCAAGGGATCTACAGTTTTCAAGGTACATGCATTCTCTGATTGTAGTTAGCAAAGTGAACGCGGAATCCAGATTGGAAGATAATTAATTACCTCAGACACTGTATTAGATATCATAGCTTAAAATTTCTCTTTGGTCATGTTTTACATTATAGGATTTCCCCCTTCTTCTGATGTGATGTTCTCTCTCTCTCTCTCATATTTCTAATATTTTATAGTTTAATGGAGTTTGACTAATATCTGGTTTGCAATGTTTGTGTCAGTCCCTGCTGGATGTAGTGTTGATCCAGTTAATTATTTTGGGAATGAACAGATGACCCCTATGCTTCGTCCCAACAAGAGAGTCAGGGAAACAGAAGATTTCAGCAGACAGCAAAAGCTACAGATTTCCTTAAATTATAATATGTGTCAAGATGAAGCTGACCGGTCAGCCAGCATTCCAAACCCCAACCCTGTGTCAACTGGGCTACGGTTATCATATGATGATGATGAACGCAACTCATCTATAACGTCTGCAAGTGGAAGTATGACAGCACCATCAATCATCTTGTCCCTGGGTGACAATATTAGGACTGAGCTTGATAGGCAGAAAGAAGAATTTGATCAGTATATTAAGATTCAGGTACTACCACTACTATCCAGTTATCTAATATATTGTATCATAGTTAGATTCATGGATTGGCTTTATCATGGCTTTTGCTCCAATTGCTTGCTTGTACACATTGCTGACTTTGTTCCTCCACATAAATCCTCAGTGATATTCTCCCATATTAGTTATTTTTTAACTTGAATAATTCTGAAATTGCAATCTACTCTTCGTCGATGACTTTCAAATTGTTTGAAATTCTCTGTTATTGGGACAATGTAATGCTTTGATGAGTTCCTTGTGATGAAATGCTCACTTATCATGGTTCATGGTTATATGTTGGTGTTCGACGGAACATAGGGCATCGGGTGATTACTATTGGTATGGAGAAGCTCTCTGTCATGTGCATCTTTTTATGATATTTCAATGATCATCACATACTAGTTTGTTGGATTTTTAATGCTGCTCATTGCACTATTTAAGTAGTCACTGTCTTCAAAACAGGAAGAGCAACTGGCTGAAGCAGTGAGGGACATGAAGCAGAGACATATTGCTTCTGTTCTTACTGCCATTGAGACAGGTGTAAACAAGAAGCTGCGGGAAAAAGACCTAGAGATAGAAAACATAAATCGTAAAAACAAGGAATTAATTGAGAGAATAAAGCTGGTGGCGGCAGAAGCCCAGAATTGGCACTACAGAGCAAAATACAATGAGTCAGTTGTAAATGTTCTGAAGAGCAATCTGCAGCAAGCAATTTCACAGGGTAATGACCAAGGGAAGGAAGGATTTGGAGACAGTGAGGTGGATGATACTGCCTCTTACATAGACCCTAACAACTACCTGAACATTCCAGGTGGACCTGCAAGACAAGTCTCAAGGAATTACCAAGGCTTGAAGGAACATATGACCTGCAGGGCATGCAAATCAAAGGAGGTATGCATGCTGTTAATGCCTTGTAGGCATTTATGTTTATGTAAAGACTGTGACATGTTAATCAGTGCTTGTCCTGTATGCCAGTTGTTCAAAAATAATAGTGTCCAAGTGCACTTGTCCTAAACTATCAAGTAAATCACTCAAGAGTTGCATCATCTTGCTGTGAGATATGCGGTAAAACGGTTTCCTTGCATAAAAAATGAATTGTATATGGATTAACTCTGTTAAAAATGATTTTGGGTACTGCAGCCCCCTTGCTGGGGGTGATTATCTTTGGTACGACAGCCCTCTTGCTGTTTCGATCTCTCTCTGCATGAGCGCATGTGTGCCATCACATGTGTGTCTAAGGTACACGAGATGACACATATATTTTTTTCCCTTTTCATTAATGAACAACGCATTGATGGAATTGATTATGCGTGAAGAGAAAGAAAAGGAGCTAGAAACGGATTTCTCTCTTGTTTTACAATAAGTTCAAGCATTGAAAACACAAAAAATAATAATAATAATAATAAAATAAAATAAAATTTATGTACAAGTTATCTTCTTTGACCCACTAATAAATCAGAGTTGTATCAATTTGTATGTTACACAAACTCCCATTAGGACAGTATAAATGCAGAAGGTAACTCCAGAAAAATACTAATGGTAGCTAATATCAGACCAAAAACTGTACAATCACATGAAACCTGCATTAGATTCTTATTCTGTTGTTGACTCACGTTTTGTTCGATGTTGGCCCACCATGTAGATGCTCAGTACTTGATTAAATCTAAATGAACATAAGAGTTCTTTTTTTTTTTTTTTTAATAAGACTTAACATACCATTTGAAAGAATAGCATGCAGATTAATCACCTTCTTGAGCTATTCCCTGACGAACCTAACAGTCTGGTTCATCTGAGTGGGAAGGAAAATATTCCTGCGAACGGTCATAGTAATGAGAATTATAAAACAGCTGTAGATAAACACAATATCAAGATTAACTACACATAAGAATCCTCAATTTTTCACAACTTTAACATCTTATCCAGTGTTAGAACAAGTTCTACATGGAAAAAATCCTGCAAATGATATTCAGAATAATGCATTAGCTCTACATAAAGACAAACCAGTGATTAATCACATAGGTAAAATGATGTTCTATATGGAAAAAAAATCCTTCAAATGATATCCAGAACAATGCATTAGGCCTACATAAAGACAAACCAGTGATTAATCACATAGGTAAAATGATGCTGAATTTTAAATGCCTAATCTCATAGCACAAAGTACAGTTATAACAAAACTTATTTGCAGAGCAAGCAGTGCAATTTCTGCCCCCTATGTAACATACATTAATATCTTATATGTGCTTTCTGCAGTAATTTCAGGTAATGAACAGTCATAGATGGATTAAAAATGATATTGCGCACAACGTACTTGAGGACTATCAAATTCCAACACAAGAAATGATCATAGTCATTAGACTTTTGACTTTGCAACTCAAGTACGAAACTGGGTTTACTTGATCACCAGACAGCTCATCCAATCCTTACGCAACCAATTCAAATTTCTTAAACACATCTAGCCATGGAACATCTAGGATATCTCCATAAAGCCATTTTCACAATAGAAATCAGTTGTGCACTCCAAATGCAATTGAGGGAAAAACAGAAAGTTCTCAGATGTCAGTAAAACAGCAGCAAAAAACCTGATGAGAGGATACCTGCATGATAGGAAGATCATTTATTTGAGACTTATATTGTAATCCTTCATAGCACCTACAAACAGAAAATTCAACTTATCAGATCCCAATAGAGCAAAAATCTAAAGAACCTACGAGAATTGGGTACAGTTTCCAGACTCAGAAATGTAGTCAGTCCACGAGTTAGTTGTAAGGAACAAAGTCCCGCCCGAAGCAGCTGAATTATGAACTCTAGCCTTCTTGGATCTTCCAGTTGAAGTCAATCAGAAACACAATACACGTAACATACAGCAAATTGGAAAATCCTACCATCCAAAAACAGACTAAAATTAAGACTTATCCATTAATATACGTGGAAACTCACGGTTCAATCTGGCAAGCACTTCCTTTCTTCTTCCTTCTAGCGTATCCTTCGCATCATACAGGCTCTCAAATTGAGGTGCATATGACACCTCAATCTGGTCCCCAGAAAAACAAATTCATCCAACTCCCTCTTTGCAATCCTGTGAACTAAAAACTGATTCAATTTACGTGCCCCTTTATCTAATCCTATCACATGCAACTCTATACAACCCATTTGAAAACAGCCAAATTGCTTGAAATCATGCATTATTAATTATTATTCCAACGTTAATTTACAATCCTAAATGCCTAATAGTAATAATCACCTGGCATTGCTGACCAAACGAAATTTCACCCAGTAAACATCAGTAAGTGGGTAACAGTCTTCGGCATCCATGGGCTTAAAGCTGTACCAAAAAAAAAAAAAAAAAGAAAAGGAAAAGAAAATAAGAAACAGTCAAACACCCATTAAAGACAAATTAAGAAAAATGCAAGGGGAGAAGTAAAGATGAAAAATTTACTTCCCAAAGCGGGAAGTTTCTCTCACGAAAAAAAAAAATCTGATGCTCCGAGACGTGAAAAAGTGTTAAATACGGCAAATTTTAATGTCGTTTTGAAAAAGGGCTCAATACGCACCTTAATTCGTTGCGGACTATGTAAATGCGAACCGCAGGAGGCTAGTCTTTGTACCGAGGCATCGACAGGTGTTTTAATTCCTCAATTTTCGAATCCCCAACTAGTTTTGGCAATTTCGAGGTTGACCGGAACCCTAATTTTGAAATATGGGGCTGACTACAGGCGGAAGGTCGTTTCGTGAAGACATTCGCATAATAAATATTACAATCCTCGAACGACAGGTCGGCTGATTTAAGCACGTGAAAAGTTGCATGCAAAATATAATAAATGGAGCTTACGAGAAATGATTTCGTGCTTCTAGAGCACGGAAATCATATATTTTGTACTCACATGCTTTTGGAGATTTTTTATTGATTAAATCATGCATTAATAAAACCGGACTGAGTTTATTAAAAAAAAAATTCATATTTATGTTTTTTTTTTTTTAGTTTATAAATATTTAACTTCAAAATTCAAAGTCTTTTGAGCTTAGAGAAGAGAATTTGAATATGAAATTTTGTTAAAAAAAACACTTAATCGTTAGATCATGTCTCCGCATAGCAAAATTTAAAATTATAACATTATGGATTATGTTAATTAATTTATACTAACCAACATTTGGATTTTTATTATTTTTGTAGTTCATAATCTATTGACTTTCGTCAAGAAGAAGAATTATTGATAAGTTCATTTTATTTAATTATTTCAATTTAAACAAATGACTGCATGCCATTTAATTAATTTTGCATTTGACTATAACTACAAGTTATATGTATAGTAAGCATACACTTAACAAGAATATTGTTTAATAATTTCAGCTTAAAAGTATACCTACCTACAAATGAATTTAGATATTTAATAATAATTTAATGTCACTTTTTATTTTTTCTAAATCCTGTAACTAATGTCTAATATTTGAAGCTTGCTCATACATCTTTAAGAACACAATCCAAATAAAAGTATTGAATCTATGCACAGCACCACAACAGCTCAGCCGAAGCAATCTGCAAACTTATTGCCAGCTCTAGCAAAACAACAAAAGTATTATATCAACAGAAATTTACATAGCAAAGTGAAGAGGAATATGTATGCCATCTTCTAATTTTTGAGATTAGATTGAGATTGTTATTAACTAATAAACAATCACTTTTTTACTGTAAAATGACTCTAAGATTACATTCAACTCTAATATGGGCCAGATTAATAAAATGGGAAAGTTAATTTTACTCCAACACACACATCACATCTATGATAATTTTTATTAGAAAACATCAAAATTATGAACTACATAAAAAAAAAAAAAGATAATTCTTCCTAACACTCACTATACATAACTTTGAGGATTTTTCTGTTGTGGTCATTTAAATTTTTTTTTTTTGATTATTGCAGTATTATAACTATGTAATTTATATTATTATAGTAATTAGTTCTAATTTTCAGTCAATTAGCATAAAATTAACAATGTGCTGAGTAATCAAAGGTTCCTCACTTCAGATACTAACATATTGAAAAGACGAAAATACCCTTGTGTCCACATTGACTATTTTGCCCTCTATGTGAAAAAATGAAGTCAACTTCTTTTACCATTTTCGAAACAAATTTCTCAAACCCTAATACTACCGTTTTCGATACTAACATATTGAAAAAACGCAGTTGAAACACTCAATCTTGAGCAAATTGCCCAAACTTCCCAACTCCTTTCGCTGAGTTTAGAAGTTGGAACTCAAGTGCTTTTGACATGGGTTTGGCATTCGAATCCATGCTTTTGCAGCAAGTTCTAGCTAACGATGTTTGCTTCGTCACATGAACGGGAGCTCAATTACAGTGACCCTCATCTCTCCCTTTTTGGGGAATGGCTATAATCACAAGCAAGTGATTGAATGGGTGGGGGCTTCGAAAGCACATGCGGGATAAACAGGTGTTTCGGGAGACGGTTTAAAATGCGTCCGATCCAGAAAAAAAAGAAAATTCTCAACAAGGTGGAACTAATCGAGATCGATAGGAAGGCTAGGAATCTATTGACAAAGTTCATGCCGCGACGATCTATATGGAAGGGCAGTTTTGTTGATGCGTTCCTGTTGAGAATGAAGAAGAAAAGAAAGAGCCTTTTCAACTGGTCCAAATCTATCATAATTGCATGTGTACGCAATCTTTCTTTGCTTGGTTACCACAAACTTGGCAACTCATGCCTCCTCCTCCACTACTAGACCTCATCACCATGAAGGCTGATCTCAACAAAGACTCATCAGAGACGTTGATTGAGGGTCCTAGGCCTAACCCAGCAGCTGAAGAGTAAAGATCTTGGTGGTGTTGCGGATTTTGATGATGATGGTGGTGGTGATGAATAAATTCAGCTGTTGCCATAGCTCAAAACCCTTGTAAGGAATGTCTTCACTTTTGTACCAAAACCAGCCATTGTTGCTCCTTTAAACCTGACTTAGTCCTCAATTGTGACTGAAAATCCATGTATCTTCGTCTGGTTCGTGATTATCAAATGCCTAGTCTCTTCAAATTCAAGAAATTCAAGAAAACAAATTCCTAGTCTCTTCATTTTCCATATATCTTCATCTGGTTCGTGATGGTTTCTTCAATTTGTTATGCCCAGTCTCTTCAATTCAATTTGTTTTGAATTTGATTATCAAATGGTTCCATCTCTTCAGTTTCTTGATTATCAAATGCTCAAGCTGAAGAAGGCCTAAAAAATTCAATGTGTTAGGGCAAAATAGTCAATGTGGACACGGGTATTTTCATCTGCTCCATGTGTTGTTGGTGTCTGGAGTGAGGTTCACTTAGGTGACTAAGCACCGGTTTGCAATGTCATCGCTAATGTTGTGCTAATTAGCTGGAAATTGAAGTTAATGATTGCAATAATATAAATTATATAGTTATAATATTGTAATAATTAATTTTTTTTAGCGATCATAATAAAATTACCTCAAAATTAAGTGATTTCGAATGCAATTTATCTAAATATTGATTAATATTACCTCCAATTGTGCTCTTCTAATCTCTCTAGTAGGGTCATTAATCCCTTATTTGGATTGAGATTTTTAAAGGGTTGATAGAGTTTTTTAAAGTTAAAACCCTCTCACACCCTGTTTGAAAAATTAATTTCTATGGCAGCGTAAGCTTTTTGAAGAGTTTAAAAACCCTCCAAACCTTTGTTTTCTCAACCCACCTTCGAGGAGGTAAGGTATTTTTTTTTTCTTTAATTTTAATTATTTTGACTATTTTGCACTCATTTTATTATTATAATTCTTATTTAACCTTCTTTTTAAAATCTAAATGACTACAATCTTGATCTTTTTCTCTATTGCAACGATAATTTTTTTTTTTTTTTTGAGATTGTGTAGAAGGTATTTTTCAAGGTACAATATTATTATTAAATCTACTTACCTAAAAATAGTACTCTTCCATTATTGTTATATATTGCTTCCTTGTTTGCTTCATATGCACTTGATTACTCTTCTGTCATTATTTTATTTGTTTATGAAATCAAATTGATGTGAATTGTTGTGCCTTGGAAGTGGTGATTGAAGCTATTACAAGCTACATTAATTGACCATTAAATTATGACACAAATAATACCATTACAAGCTACATTAATTGACCATATAGACATATAAAACTGATACCTTGTCCAATTCTCTGTATATAAATTGTGTTACAGGCTTCTTTGGATCTATTTGTGTAAGTATAGTTACTGTATGGCCTAGTGTTGATTCAATTTATGCAAAGAGTAAAGCTGTATTATAAAAAAAATGCTTTTCATTTTTTTATTAATAAAAAAAATTCTCAAAATGAGCAAGAGACTTACATATGTGAGTGACACCTCTTTTTGATGATATTGTTATACATTCATTATTGTTTCATGGGTATTTTAATAACTTTAATATAAAACCTTCACTAAACCTTACCTTCTAGCCAAACAAAATAAATCCATAACCCATACTTTACCCTACCTTTTTTCCAAATAAGATAAGGCTAAGTTATTAAACTTATTTTATGAAATCGTACTTTACCATACTTTAAAAAACTTTACCTTACTTTACCCTCCATTGTTAAAAACAAAGTGTAAAGGTAAGATGGAGCTTGATGGCATGGCTAGTGAAGTTATCACAAATGACTCCAGACCATTTGCAACAGTCTGCATCAGCATCCCAAGAAGCAAGCCAGTTGGAAGGATCTCTAAGCTCACTCTTGAAATTTAAAAGAGCATCGTCTCACTTTGAATACAACTAGAGCTTCCAATTCCATGGCAGAGACCAAAGCTAATAAAAGTTGCTGCAAAGAGAAACTGGATTAGGAAAGCAAGTGTAATTGTAATGGCATTCATTAATTTTGTCGTGATAATAATGGTAATGAAGTTAAGAAACTAAAGAGTTATGCGTGAAACGTGAAAAAAGCTTAGAGTTTGAGTGCTATTTATAATGTTTTCCAAAGACAAAGCACTTCAAGGCGACAAACATGACACATACCTCAAATAATTACATGGAAAATGAGAGTAAACATTTCAAAGCCATTCATAAATGGAATAGGTCCTATGAGAGAGTCATAAATACTGTAATAATAACATATTGATACTGCAAAACAAATTTACGTAGTTTCATTTGAATTGACTCAAGTTTCCAAGCAGTGAGCAATGCATTAAAAGTTTACACACACACATGGAAAATATTATCCCTTAAAGACTATTCTAGTTTTTTGTATCTTTTTTTAAGTTTTTTACATTTTTTTGGAGTTTTTTTGCATATTTTTTGAAATTTTTTATGCTTTTCATGATTTCAAATAGCTGAAATCCTTTAATAAAATTTATTTACATTTCTCTTAGAGGTTATTGCATTTATCTTCAAAAAGAGTGCAAATAGCACAAATGTCGCCAACATGCTCAACAAGCTAATAATAATACATTATAGCTCATTTTTTATGTAATTAAAAAATAAATATCAAATTCAAGTTTGAGCTCGACTCATTAATTTAATGAAGCTAGCATATAATAATTTAACTATTATTTATATATAATATTTATATATCATAAATATTAATATTGTATTATATTGTAATATTAATATATTATATTTATATGTAATTTATATTAATATTATATCATAATAAATAATAATTATATTATAATAAATAATTTAAATACAATTATTGGTACTAATATAATTTATTAAATAATTTATCATACATGTAAAAATATTTTCTAAAAATATATGAATTAAAAATGTATAAAAATTTGTATATATTTTATAATTTAATGTATATGTATAATGTAATATCTAATTTTTTTTTTATAATTTTCATATATATATATATATATAAAGTTTTTAAAACAGAAATCATATATTTTTAAAGTTATTAATACCCTTTGTTAAAATTTTTTTAATCAATTAAATTATTTTAATCTAATATGATATGTAATTCTAGTGATGTTTGACTTGAGTTCAAGTCAGTTATAAATGAACTAGTGCGAGCAAATTAATTGTCGGCTCGATTTGACTTGTTTCCACCCGAAAAGAAGGATGCCATACTAGAAATTGATTTTTCCCCCCCCCTCGAACTAGAAGTGTAAAAATCTCTAACTACTACTTAAAACAAAAATCCTCTGTTAGTATGTGCTCAAATATGGAAAATACTTAAACATAAGAAGTTAAAGAGCTAATATTTTCTCATCACGTTTAATTGATTTTATCATTGAATTTAAAATTAATAATTGAAACTTAAATTTATCATATAACAATTCAATTTTTAAAATTCTAAAAATTAATTTTTGATAAAATTTTAATTATTAATTTTAAATTTAATAGTTTCATATTATAATAATCACTATGATTTTGTTAAGTGGCGGGCGGTGCTTTTTGTGCTGTGTATGTGAGCATTATATTGTGTTAATTTATTAAAAAAACATTAAGTTACAAAGTGATGTGGATAACATAATATTGCATTCGTGATATTTCATATTTTAATTTTAAATCTCATATCACTAACGTATCATATGTGTAATATATATATCATTCCGTGATGATTTTATTATGTGACATATTGCGTTCCTGTATTGTGTATGCACGTGCGTTGTGTTAATTTGTCAAAAAAAGTGCCGTGTTATAAAAATATGATAGGCCATGTTCACGTAAGTATAAAAATCAAAATCCACAAATTAATATGATGCAGAAGCAACCTTTCCTTTCTTAATAAAATTTTGACAAAATCGTTTTAATCTTTCGATCAATGCTTCATCAAGCTCTATATTGACGTACCATCGCCCCCCCGGAGAGTTCCTCCGTGGGCTCGAATTCTACCCCCATGTAGTGCTTATCCCTCTTGTTGTTAACATTAATGGTTTCCTTAATCATGTTTTGGGATTTGAGGGAATTGATTGACTTTGTTATTACAGAGTTAGCTAACTGCGTGCTGTAATTAATTTGGCACTTCGGTGTTCCGTTGTTGTGTTTGCTTCTAATGACATGTAATACTCTTTGTTCTGATTCGGACAGTGCCGGACCGCTTCTTGAGCTTGGTCCGCTGCGTTTTAGAGGTGATGCCATTGTTGTTTCTGTTCGAGTTTAACTCTAACTAGATCAAACAATAATTATGATTATGATGTGAGATTAAGGAATAACGGATAATGGAATTTGATTTAGGCTTTAGGTGATTACCTTGCTTGTTGTAGCGGCGGAGAGGAAATTCCAATTGGATGATCCCAAAAGTCAGAAACTTGCACCATAGGTTTAGCCTGAGGATGGGTGTATATTTGGACGAGTTAAGTTTTTTAGTCTGAATCCAGAAACTTTGTTAACTTTGATAATAGGGTGCGCTGTCCTATGAGGCTAACTAAGGCGAGAGGAACTGATTACAGAGCTTAGACATTCTAATATGGGGTGAGTTTACCATATTTAACTTTTAAAAATTTATTTATTTTATTTTTCTATTTTATTGATAGCATTTTATAATTTTTATAAATTTATACTCAAAATGAATTGATTAAATCAAACTTCTTATTGAATGATTTACCGTGTTATGCGACCAATTCATTTCACATTAAAATTTTTTGTCTAAAATATGAAGTATTACCCATACCACTTTAAAATTAATTTTTACTAATCTATAATTTGCATGCTAATGGGCTACATATATAATATTTTGATCTGATTGATCTCATTAGGATTTATGAGTTTTATGCAATGTTGATGATTACTTCAAGTTTGACAAGTCGATACTTGATTCTGTTCGATTTATTTATCAAAATCCACAAATTAATACAATAGCAAGACTTTAAATAATGTGCAGGTGCTGTGGGTTATGAACTTATGATTATAGTATTGAATTTGATTGCGGTATTGAATTTGATTACTTCTCATTGCTTTATTCTTTGGAATTGGATCTCATTTGCTTTAAGCTACAACAATGCTAGTCCTTCCCTTTGCTTCATTATTTTTCAGATTGTTTTTTCATCACTTATTACTACCTGGACTGCAAAACATCAGGTTAACATAAATTATATCAAGGTGTGCACTTATTAATCAACTTATATATTTTTATGTGACTAACTAGTATTGACAAATAAGTTACCACAATCCCAGAAGATGAGAACAAATCTGACTTTGATTACTATGATTAGATAACTTGCTTTTCTGAATCAAAGTAGCGTACAGCAGTACCTGTCATAAGAGATCTGCTATTCTATTGTGATATTGATATTTCTAGATCAGTGCATTACATAATAACATAATGGAATCAACAAAAATTTTGCTGAAGATAATTAAAAAAGAAGAATTTCAAGATGTAGATGTATTTCATAGAAAGTGTATTCAAGAGTTTTTGTACACTTGAATGTTAGCTATTGCATCTGAATGAAGCAAAAATTTGAAGTTCTATAGCGAAGTTGTCGCTGCAAACTTGAAGATAAAAAGACAACTCTGAGACTCAGTAATGTCATCAATAAAGAACATGAATCAATTTTGAATTGTTAAACTTGTAAGCTTTTCAATGAAATCCTCAGCAATTCCCCACCATGCGCCTAACGAGCTTAAGAATCCTGTGATATTCATAGAACAAAGAAGACTGTTTACCTTCAAGTCCATCTCTACTCACTCTGTTGCCACCGGCAAGATTATTGCATGGACTCCCACCAATCACAAGGTCAAACCCACCAAATAAATTTATCCATTGCTGTATTCTATTTTGATCAACGTCTCGAACATCAGCAATTTCAATAAGACGCCCCTTCTGGTTTGATTGTTCCCACCAACTTTGCAGAATATTTCGGTTCACTTCTGAAATTTCAACAGATACCACATTTTTTAGTGGTATCCCAAGTCGGTGCAGGGCTACTTCAGCACCCCCAATGCCGGAGAAAAGCGAGAGGACATTAATCCCACGAGGAAACTGATCCTTCAATACAGAAAGATGGTATGCAACTGTGTCAACCTGAAACCAAACAGTTCAATTTTCATATATTCAATTTGTCAAGACTGCAAACTGAAAGACATGTGCCAACCTGAAAAGAGTTTCCAAGTGCTTTGTATCTGTCACTTCTACTGATTCCACCACCTCTAGTGTGGTTCTTTGGAAATCCTAGCAACATCTCCATTTCATCAGGCTCAAGAGGTGCAGCCTTGTTTTTTCCAACCCAAACCAAGTTCCATTTTTTGCATTGATCTAGCACATATTTTTTGATAGTTGGAGTAGGCTTGCCACCACAATCTTCAAGGGCCTTCCTTATCCTATTTGTAAGTTGGGCACTCCCGTAGGTAGTAAGCAGGCAATTAAGCTTTGTCCTGGTATCCCATGAAGGCCACCACTTCTTAGTTGAAGGCAAGGCTTCATGTACAGTGGTCGGTGGTCTAGGTAAAAGAGGATATCTATTCTGAATTGGAAGGTTATGAATGTAACCTCTTTTTCTTGCAGCAGCACAGAAATGCATAGAATCTACAAACTCTGGCTTAATATCATACAAGAAATGGGAGATTCTACTCCACACACCCTTGGGAGTAAGCGCGACATTTTCATAATAGAAGTAAGGAGGACTAGAAGCAACCAGAGGCAGATTTCTCTCTATAATGTGCCAAGGTTCATCAGGAATCCCAAAGCCGATCATTGGATTGGGAAGGTTAGTTATATTCCCATATCCTTCAATTTGACGTTTCCTCTTCTTTTTGCTGGAAAACTCTTCAGTCTTTTATGTTTTAGCATAAAAGAAGATAGCATTAGACACGAGAAATTAGCTTCAACTGAAGTTAAGGGAGGTTTTAACGACTTTCATATATTATTGAAAAGAACTATGAAACATACCTTAGGACGAGAACAAGCAAACACATCTTCAAACGATGGTTCTCCAAGCCCAACATCAAATTCTTTCTCCATTTGAACTGCACAAATAAAATCTGTCAATTCTTCCAGATGGGCATTGGGACCTGCAAAGAGAGCATGCAATTCATACTCGTTGTCCAGGCAATAGTAGAAGACGAAAAAAGTATAAGTTAGGGGTATTGAATGCAACAATATTATAATACCATACACCCACCACATTTTTCAAGAGCCGACAAAGCTTCCTCAAAGGAGTAACCCATATCCACCAGAAGAACCACCATATCATTTATTTCCTGGTGAAAAAAGAATTACAGTTCATGGCAATGCCACAAAAAAGACACATAAGTGTAATATTTGAAGAAAAATTATCCATCCCAAACTTGAAGAAACAGTGTCTGAGAAGAAAGTGTCTGAAAATTTTACAACTATTCTTACATTCTCTATTCCTCTATCATTATCATGAGAAATCTAAGGAAAATAGTTCAAACAAATTGAAGGCAAAACTTTGTAACATGGGAATTAGTATTGCTTTAGATGAATATAATTGTTCAATTTACCCAATGCTACTATGTATTATTAATTTGATCTATTCAGGTCTAGTCTCGTGCATGAGAATGTGATGCTTATAACCATAGTTATTCTGATAATGTGCCTGAATATGCATTTGGCAATAGAGCTCAACCATGACCGTCCCAATCCTAAAAATTTTGTCAAATAAGTAAAGGGTTACTCACATCAGTCCTAGATGAACTCTCATCCTCAAGATGATCAATAGCAGAGTTGGTAACATATTCAGGAACATGTTGATGTTCTTCAGGAGAAGTTTCAAGAGCCTACACAACTCAACAAATATGCACAGCAACCATCATAGTTTTCTCAACTAGTAGTGATATGATACATAATGATCATGCTAACCATCCATGATTATGCAATCAATTAAATATCTAGAAGCACATCCAAGGCTAAACTGTGGATATGCTAGAGAATGATTCCAGAATATAATAGTAACTGCATTTAGATATGAACTGTAGACCCACTCATAGTAAGAATCCAAGTAGCATATGACGCGGTAGCTATGGCATTTTCGATATCATTAGGACATGCCTTTCTATTTAGAAACTAAGCCATACTTGCATGCTTGGATGAGATTGCCCTATATGTGAAAAGATGCAACTATTAATCTAAACAATCCAATGTCAATAAATCAAGTGTCATGAGCATAAATAAAAGAAAGTTCGTGGACTCACAGAATATGTTAGAAGGGAGTCCAAAATAGACGCTTCATCTTCACCTATCAAAGAAGAATTACAAATACAATTCTTAGTTCAGGATGCAAGCTGAAGTTTGAGGATTTGATAACACTAAATATAGTTTACCATTTTCCTCAATGGCATGAATCACACAATTTTCAGAAAATCCCATATTCACAAAATGATAAACCATTCTGGAGCTTGATGAACCAGTTGAAGAGTTTGCCTGAACAATAGGAGGATAAGCAGCTAAGACTTTCGGAAAGAGACAATGACAGATAAAACAAAAGTTAAAAGCAGTATAATCATTAGCAAGTAGCAGAAGGTATAAAAGGTTTAATCTACAGACAGAAAATTCATTTTAGTTCAAACAGTTATTCCCCTAGGCTGAAGGTAGCTCATTTAAATGGAATTACAAATGGCTTTAAAGTCACTTCACATTGCAATACCATGGCTCCTGTTATTTGCTGAAGACATATTTCTTTGGAAGAAACTAATGCGTTTTTGGCAATTTGCAGCAATATAGTGCCTCCTCTGCACGGTGCATAAATTTCCACAAATCCAGCCTCTACTCAAGGAGGAATACCCGGTATCAGATATCAATATAAAGTCTACAGCCAAGATTCAAATGAAGGTGATGAATCCCAGCCAAGATTCAAATGAAGGTGATGAATCCTAATAACAAATCCCTTTGGCTTGCCATCACTATAAGGAGGCAGGGATTCTTTACTTTCTAAAAGAAAGAAATGCTCAAAAAACTGAGGCATGCAAGCAGAAAATCCACACTTAGGCAAGTCGGAGATGCTTGCAATGTCAGTGCAAATGGCTATACTCAATTACATTATGGTATGCTTTAGGATTCACAAAATCTTCTGTGATAGCAAAAACAGTCTCCTTGCTAAATTCTGGTAGATGCAAGATAGTGAAGACGAGTATTCATTGGACTAGTTTGAAGAAGCTTATAAACCATGCCAGCAGGATTGGGATTTCAAGACAGCCAATTAAATTCAGCATTGCCGGCTAAGCAACCATGGAAACCCTAATGCACAATGGAAGAAGACGCTAAATGGCTCTTACTAGCAACTACTTTTGGCAAGCAAACAGGTGAAAAGTGTCTTGGGTTTGAACAATATGTAGCTTGAAGTGAGGTTTTTGCTAGAGGATTGAGGTGGAATATTGGTAATGGATAGGGAGTCGATATTTGAGAGAATATCTGGTGTCTTCACTATCCAACCACTCTTTAATGTATCTAGAACCAGAGTATGCTGGAGATGTTGGTGGAAGCATATTCACTTATCCATACACAAAGCAGTGGTGTTATACAGAACAACAGAACTTTGTTCTTTAAAGAAATGCAAATCAATCATGGCTATTTATATTGAGCCTATTAACGTGATAAAGAAATCTGTTAGGCGTGGTGTTAAGAATGACATGCATGCAGTTAAATCAGGCTATCCTTTTATTCCAAATGATACAAAGAAGTAGAACAAGTTAAATGCAAGCTTAATGGGGACGTGAAATTCAAGATGGTGGAAGAGAATATGAAAATGTCTGATAAAGAGCTGTCAATAATTCCCTACCCTATATGTTAAATCTTTTTCCGTAGAATAATTCCTAGCATGATGAGGAAGAGTCCACAGAGGTAATTGGAAAAATCAAAGCAACCACATACTCCTTCCCCTGTTCAAAGTAATGGGTTTTCCCCCTGCAGGATTTGCCACAAGCAGGCAGGTCAAAGGTCAACAACGATGCTAGTGCTTCATTCTTCACCAACAAACAGGTCTAGCAAAAGTTTGAAGAGACTTAAAAGGTAAGCTTGTTGAAGGTAGATGATTTGTAGCTTAGATGAAGATGGAAAAGCTTTTACAGTAAAAAAAAAAAAAAAAAAAAGCTCCAACTCTTGCCTTCAGGATGGGTGTTAAGGAAGCAGGTTTTGAAAATTGAGACCAAAATTCAGCACACTTTGAGATGATCATTCTACTAATTGAGAATTATCTTCCTTTCCGAAGTCAATGATGCTTTTAAATGAATAAAAAACACGTTCAAACAAGTTTATTACTAGAAATAAAGTGGATTGGATTTCCTAGCTAAGTTAGGAAATCAAACATTCCTCTAAACGTTGGTTTCATATTAATATTTTGAATGTAGATTCAGGGATTGGGATTTCCCCCTTTGATGAATAACATATTCATTCGCAAAATAAATAAATAAATAAATAAAAGAAAACTTGAGATATAGCGTACATCCTGAGCCTCCCTAATAGGTTCTCGACCAGAACTCGTCAACCTCGTATAAGGAGAATTGCAGATCTCAAGCTCATCACCTGTGTTCCAGTCAATACTCTCATTGTCACTGGCAGCATCATTAGCATCCTACACATATTAAATCACATCAAAAGAGAGAATTAATTCACATTATAGAATACCCACGAAACGCCAAAATCTTACATAGCATAAAAGTAGAATACCATTTCAATCAAAAAGGTTCTAACTCTTCCCACCAACAAATTAGTTCACACTCTGCTACCTTATATCATTAAAAAAGGGCCAAAAAAAAAAAAAAGACAGCACCATTCATTATGTTAGATAAACAGAAAAAATGTGCATATATATTGTTAGGTGTTGATGAAGCTAAGCAATCGTAGTTTACCAAAGAGAAAGAACAACCTGCTAGCTAGTTTCTCTCCATTACCAACAAGTTAAAAAAACACTTGAAACTGCATAAATGAATATCAGAATTTTTATTTTTGGATACACATAAAGAACAAAACTCTAATAACCCACTAACACAAAAGAGACATTTGCTTGCTGCTGGCCGGGACTCGCTTATAATAAAACAAAAACAAATGGGGCTATATCAGTGCTTGATTGGTTGCCAAACAAGGAAATTATAATTACCAGAAAAGTACAGAAAATGTACCATCACCTTTACTTCCTTAAATGGAAAAATGGGGTTGTAGGGAAAATTAAAAAATGTGATTTAGCAAGAAAAGGAAAATAAATTGAAAGATACAGCAATGAGACAGCTTGATGTAACCAGCAAAAAACTTGCCTCATGTAGGTGAGAGAAAAGAAGGAACAGAAGATAACTCAAATGAATACTTAGTAAATAGAAGCAGAAGAAGAGGAAAATAAGTGTTGAAAGAGAGGTTTGGGAGAGTGCACAATGCGTGTGTATGTGAGAAACGCAGAGGGAGGGAAGATTGATTTCATCCTGTTTATTAGGGAGAACGTAACGTCGTATGGATGAGACAAAAAAAGAGGCGAAAAGTGTGGACCTTTAGAGCCGTATGATGGATGCTGATCTCCATGCGCTTTGAGGTTTAGGATGAACCTTACAGGAGCTGATTAGGTCCCAGTCCCTCTTCATTTTGTTAATTGCAATTACATGTTTTGCTTAAAAAAGCATACTGGTTAGCTCATTATGCAGTATAATTTAATGTATTATTTACTAATACTAATAAAATAACATATTTATATAAAATGTGTGATTAACTAAATAATATTATTTCTAAAATAGATAATGTATGAAACTATTTTAACTTATATTTTTTAACTAGTTGCATATATATATATATATATATATATGAATTTGATGGCTTCTTTATTTTTTAATATAAAAATAACTAGTTTGACACTTCACATCTACTGTTAAATTTCATTTTTTATTCTTATTGTATCTTTAAGGATTCTTTATTCATGTCAAACTATTTGTTATAAATAAGATTCCAAAAAGAATTCAATAGACTTTTACTTCTTTAAAAATAAAATAAAGAGTTATCAAATTTCACTCTCTATCCTCATTGACAATTAATATAGTAATAAGTATTCATATGCTTTATTAATTGATATTTTAATTTATTTTTTATTGACCAAAATTAAAGGGAAAATAAAAAATTAAAATTATTAAGCTTTATAAAAAATAAAATGAGAATAAAATGTTAGGAAATATTGAAATAAAAATCTGCTCCAAGACGTATATGAATCCCACTTTGCTAAAGACAATATTTATAGTGTGCAATTTGCCTTTGGGATACAATGAAGTTAGATGTTATTGTGTGGTGGGTGATATCCAAATTTAATTCCTATAAAAATCAATCTTTATTTATTTATTTTTTTTATAGAAGATGAAAGAATAGTCATATTTTTTTGGCAACAATCATATCTATTTGAATTAATAGACATGTCTATTGCTTGAATAGTCATATCTTTTGATAATAATTATGTCTATTTGAATTAGCTGACATATCTCTTGTTTGATAATAGACATGTCTTTGTAAAAGACATTTTCGTTTTTCGTCAACAATCACATCTTTTGTTTAAAATATGTGGCTTTTATTTTCAAGCTGTATAACAATCCTCCACCATTTTCAAAATATAACCTGAACATTCCTCCTACAATAATTTTATAAATCATGTGCATAATAAAGTATTGAACCAATACTTAGTGCAAGTTCAATACATCAAATCTAAATAATATGGTAAATAGAACTTTGAACCAACTATTCTTATTGATAAGTTGTAGAAATATTCAACACATATAATTTGATACACCATTGCACATATAGATATAAATGACACACTATAGGCCTTGCGTCTGTATCTTTAATGAGGGCATAGAGCCAAACCCTTTAAACTCCTTAAAGTGACCACACTTCACATTCATATGGGTGGATGTATTTGAAGTACCCCTACAATTTTGATGCTTTGACTAAAGACAATATTAGCAGTGTGTAATTTGCCTGTAGAATATAATGAAGTTAGGTATTATTATATGATAATGAAGTTAGGTATTATTATATGATGTTTTTGCAGAATAGGGTAATATTTAAAATTAATTATTGGAAGGAAACATTTTTGGAAACATGAAAGCACTTTTCTCTAAGAGTTTTTGTGCATCATAGTTGAATAGTCATATCTTTTGATAAAAATTATCTCTGTTTGAGTTAACAAATATGTCTCTTGTTTAATAATAAATATGTCTTTTGCAGAAAGACATATTTGTTTCTGGTCGATAATTACATCTTTCGTTTAAAAGATGTGACTCTTTATTTTGAAAATGTATAACATAAAAATATAAAAAGTTCATTGCATTTAAAATTTGTTATATCTTTATTAATAAAAATCTTTTTTATTATATAAATGATCCACTTTAAAATAAAGAGTACTATTGAAGATATTTTATTTGATATTTATAATCCTTTTTTTACTGGCCAAATTAAAAAAGAAAAAATAAAAATCATTAATATTTATGGAAAAGTAAAATAAAAATTTAAAAATATAAAGAGTTCGGATTTAAATAAAATTTTTTACTTTTTATTAATTAAGATACTCTTTATATAAATAATATTTTCAAAAATAAAAAGTATTGTTAGAGATGCTTTTATGTTAAACTTTATCTCGCTAGCTAGATATGCTATTTGTCTCTCTCTCTTTTTTGTCGGCAACACATTTTCATGCAGAAAATTGTCATATATCTGTTATTAGTTGGATTGGACCAAACATTTGTTGAGTAGTAGATATGATGAATATATCTAAATGATAATGTGCCACATGCTAAACTTATCTCGCAATAAGATCGCTTGGAGAGAGATTAAATCTTGATTAATGCATAATTGACCCAAGAATACCATATCAAAATTTTTTGAAAAATAAATAAAAGTTATTGAGCACCAAAGCTATTGGGTTCTTGATGGGTTTCGATAATCTTTTTTTTAGACTTTGGTAAGAGTGAAAAATAATTTAACCATGCTATTTAGAAACGTGAACAAGGCAGCTCAAAGAGTGACCTTATCACTATAATCCAAGAGCTTATGAAGAAAGAATGGCTGCTTAAAATCTGCCAATTGTTACTGGCCTTCGAATTAGGCTTTCAGGCTTCCGCTGGAAGTGCACCACCTGCCTTTTCTTCCAGGTGGTTTGTTCAAGTATATTCGAAGAGATGTTGTAGGAGTGGAGAAACTCACTGCTCTCTTCAGGTTGTTTCTGTCGTTTCTCTTTTTTAGTGCTGTTGAGCTATAAGCAATGTTCTTAAAACTCAACCGGATGATCAGTTGATCGGTTTTTGATTTAATTAATTCGATTAATTTAATTTAATAGAGTAATTTTTTTTAAAAAATATAAATAATACTTAAAAATATTTTAAAAATAAGAAAAATATATAATATGATAAGTAATGAAAATTATTTTTGAAAATTTAAATCGAGTAAAATAATGTAATTTTTTAAAATTTTTAAACTTTTCATAAAATAACGTAATTTTAGATTGAAATAATTTAATCTAGTTTTTTTATTTTAGTCAGTTTTTCAAATTTTAACCGAATATTTTGAGTGATAAGTTTTTAGCACTGAACCGAATGAAATAGCTAATTAATTTTCAATTTACCAGTCTGACAGATAAATTCGATCTGATTTTGAAGTTATAAGCACCATGTCAATCCAAAAAAAAAAACAAATGACAGCATGAGACTAAATCCGTATGGAATAAGAAGGCTTCATGTGAGAAAGCAATAATGCTTCCACTTGGTGATATGTATATAACTTTTTTACTTGGTAAAATCAAGCCAACAACCAACATATATTTCTTGTTCCAAAAAAAATTAAAAAATAAAAAACATATATTCCTGCCACTCACTAGTCACAAGGGACTTTGGAGCAGTGATACAGTACTAAAATTGACACATGAAACTTGTAACAAATACATTTTGTCTCATTCACAATATAGCCAAATGCTTCCTTATACCTGGATTTCTCTTGAGGATTTAGGGAGACTCAGGCTAGTTGCAACACCTCCTGTGGACTTCTCGTATAAATTTTCCAGGGAGGTTTTTGATACTGATACAAAGCAGAAAGTTTTGAGATGTGCTTGAGCTTGTAATTCTCTTCATTTTTTAATCGCCTTGCAAGATCTCCATGCAAAGGACTCAAACTGAGATACTCCAGTGAAGAAATGTCTTGTAAACCGTCAGGAATAAACCTCAACTTCAAACAGTTTCTGAACTGAAGACTCCTTAACCTTGGAAACGCTCCGTTTACTATCTCAGTCCAATCCACAAGATACGAAGAAGCAATTGTAAGAGTTTGCAACTCTGGGAACCCACCAGCTTGGCAAAATTCTTTACCTATCTGCTTCGCTTTGAAGCAATCCCATAGAGTGAGATGCTTCAATTTGGGAAGAAACTGAAGGACTGAAGTTGGTGAATCTTGTAGATTAGATCGAGATAAGTTTAATATGGTGAGGTTTGACATGGAGGCAAGCCAAATAGGCCATTCCGCTAGGCCACCATGTAAATACAGTTCTTGAAGAAGAAGTGGAGGGGTAAATGGTTCAAATTCAACAGGAAAAAGTGAGAAGGGTTCATCTTCATAGTCGGCTTCCTCGGCTTCCAGTGACAGAGAGATAAGGTTTTCCATCTTCGTGATGGCTGTAGATAGCTCCCTGGCATGATCTTCACTAACACACATAACACCAAGTTCTCGTAGTTGAGTTAAGGTGCTCAATTCACTAGCAATGCCACATCCAGCATACACCCCAGTGCAAGTGCGAAGATAGACCAATGCTCTAATCCCCTTTGGTACTCTAATTTCACGACTACCAATGCACCTTGACATCAGGAGGTGCCTCAACTGTCTAATATTTAGAACTTCTTTTGGTAGCTCATTAATATTTCCACACATTCTAATATCCAAAGTTTGCAGTTTCTGAAGATTGCCTAAAGTCTGTGGCAGCTCATTTAGTTCTGAGTTTTCCAAACCTAAATATCTCAGGTGAACTAAGTCTCCTACTTCATTAGGTAAATACTCTATTTCACCATCCAAATCCAATACCAATAAAAATTGAAACCCACAAATAGTTTCCATGGAGGCCCGAGAAAGGCCTTTTGTAGGGCCTGAGGAAGAAGAAGAACAACGGGCGCCTGTTGTTACAAACAGAGATCGAATAACAAGACTTTTCATGTTAGGATTGATGCCTTTTCCATTATCCCTGATCACTACATGCAAAGGCCGATTTGCAGCTCTATTAACAAAGTCTTGTTTCTCCAATTTAATTAATGAAAATCCACGATACAAGCTAGACACTTCTAGTTCATTATCATCTGCATCAAGCACTTTTTGAAGCATTCCTAAGCCTATTAACTCTGTAATAATGTTTGCTGCTATATCCTCCATTAATAACTCTCCTGGATTTTCTTGTACTAGACCTTCAGCCATCAAAAGGCGAACTAGTTTACCCTTATCTATAGAGCGCATGATGCTGATACAGCAGTAATCCAAGCAGTGCTTGAGATAATCAGGAAGGTTTGCATAGCAATCAAATCGTTGCTTGAGATAATCAGGAAGGTTTGCATAATTTGATGGAGGAGTTGTGAAGCAAGAACTCTTACCTGTATTAGTGATGCTGGAAGTAGGGGAGTCGTGTTCATGTTCAAGCGATGCAGTTGGATCAACATCAATTTGAGATTTTCTTGTGAGCAAATCTTGAATGAAGGAGTCCCTGTTATCTGGTTTCGAAGGGAATATGAAGTAAGGCATTCTTGTTCTCGGTCGTGGATAAAGCCTTGTGGTGTTTAGCAACCAAAGTTTTGATCAAAGATAGAGGAGTGGACTGATTTGTATGTATAAATCTTTTAAAGTCAACAAAGTTAATCCCATTTTCTTTCCACTAATTAGGTGGGATAGGGATGATTACAAAGTTAGTCAATGAATAATAACAAAAAAAAAAAAAAATCTTCAAAAACTATGAAAGCAATGTAGAAACTTGAAAATTTCAGTTTGTTAAAGAACACAACTTTACTCCAACCCAATGGACCCAAAAAAAAAAAAAAAATTGTTTATAATTGATTTTAGCTGTTTTAAGTTATCAGGATATTTATATATTTACCAATTATAATGTCAAAATTATCAAAAGAGTAATCCTTGAAGACTATATAGAATTTCTTTGAAAACATAATGTTTATATTTTTCGTGTAAGACTTGTGTAAAATGAAATTAGTTCCTTAAGAATTAATGGCATGCCCTGCTTCTACTGGTGTAGAGGAATTAAGGCATAATTGGATACGTAAAGTGAATCAAGCATAAGATAAAGTTGCAAAGTATAAGATAGTAAAAGATGTTAGTTATACTTAATAATTATCCAAAAAAAAAAAAACCAAAACGGTACATAGAATTCAACAACTTTAGAAATAATCCACCAAGAACTCTGACTGGTTGTTTGATGGTGGGGTAAGCATGAAGTTAATGCTTTGAAATATGGGTAGTGGATAGTAAGGACACATGGTAGCTGCCCAAATTGGACGATACAGCTTACCATAGGCCAAATACTTCCTCTTGTTGAAGTTTCCAGGAAAGCGCTTTGATCACTGCTTTTCATCAAATTCTCATAATAAATGTTGGAAATATCAGTTGACATTTTCAACGATATGATCAAGGCTCTTGAGGAAGAGACTGGTCACCGGAAAAGCATTTCACACTAATTTCCCTATAACCCGGTCCACAAATTCAGTAACCGCTTTGGCTTTGAAATATTAGCTATTAACATATCATATGTGAAACACATAATAATTCACTTGCAACTAAAAATACTATACATCAAAGGCTATATAATAGAAAAACTTATCATCCAGGAGGGACTTTCTTGAGAAACTCTTTTGTGCAAGTGCTTCAAGGCAGTTCATAGATACGAACTTCTGTAATGTGCTTGATCTTGTAATTCTATTCACCTAACAATCTCCTTGCCATATCCGTTATATGAAGGCAACATCATAAGTTCTTCAAGTGTAGAAAAGTTTGTAAACTTCTGGAAGAAACCTCAACTCCATACAGTTGCAAAATTCTAGATACCTTAAATTTGGAAAAGCTTCATTTACTACCTCACTCCACTCCACTAGGAAGTCTGACTGAATCACGAGTGTTTCTAGCTTTGGGAAAGCACCAGCTTGGCAAAATTCTTTACCAATGTGCTTTGCTTTGAAGGCTCTCTCTAAGGTGAGATATTTTAATTTGGGAAGAAACTGAAGACTGAAGTTGGGGAATCTGTAGATTAGAAGCAACTAAACTTAACTGGGTGAGGTTTTACATGGAGGCAAGCCAACTGGGGATTTCAACAAGGCCACCTCTTGTTAATTAAATTAATCTCCTGAAGAAGAGGCGGAGGAGTAAATGGTTTAAATTCATCAGGAAAAAGTGCCAAGCGTTCACGTGTGTGGTAGTTTCCCTCTGCTTTTAGTGACACGGAGATAAGGTTTTCCATCTCCATAATGGCTGCAGATAACTCGGATGCATGATCTTCACTGACACGCTTAATACCGAGTTCTCGTAGTGGGGTTAAGGTGCTTAATTCATTGGCAATGCCTCCCCCCAGCATACACGCCAGTGCAAGTGTGGAGATTCGCTAATGTTCCAATCCCTTTTGGGACTCTAACTTCACAATTATTGGTGCTCGTGGACATGAGAGGTGCTTTAACTGTTGAATATTCGGTATTTCTATTGGTATGTGATCCAGCAGTCCACAGATTTTTATATCCAAAATTTGCAGGTTTTGAAGATTACCTAATGTCCGTGGAAGCTCATCAAGATTTGAACTATATAATCCCAAACAATAGTAAGTCGAAGAGAGTCTTCCATTGGTTTATTAATAGACAGTATATCCGTTTTTTACAGTTGAAATATAGCCATTGTAATAGTATGCCTAGATTTCAGAATGTTATGCTCAAGGTCAAAGCAAATTGGCATATGATTTACAAGTGAAGTTGAAGGAGGGCATTCTTGGATATTGCTAACCGTGTTCAGCAGCCAAAGGAGCAGTTTCTTGTTGTTGCTACCACAAAAGAATGCCAATATGCATTAGTTAGATGGTAATCATAGAAGAACTAAGGAAAAAGCTTGGAGCCCTACCTCTTTTTTTTTTTAGTTCAGACTACTCAGTAGATAATATAATCCATAAAGATTAATAAAAAATATCATTCTGAAAGATGAATTGAGACTGCGTCTGATCACTGGTTTTCTAATGGAGATTCTATAATAATGCATCATTTAAAATACAAGTAATGTTCACATCTGTGAACTTAATGCAGAGATCAATTTGACAATCAAATGCGAAATCCTGGCATCCTCAATGAATTCTCCTCATCCAATATTGACTCTTGAAACGTGCTTGATCTTATAATTCTCTATGCCTTCCAGTCGCCTTCCAAGGTCTCCGTGCACATTCCACAAATTCAATTCTTCAAGAGTAGAAATGTTCTGTAAACCTTCAGGAAGAAACCTCAACTGCATACAGTTGTAAAATTCCAGATACCTTAAACTTGGAAAAGCTTCATTTACTACCTCACTCCACTCCACTAGGAAGTCTGACTGAATCATGAGAGTTTCTAGCTTTGGGAACCCACCTGCCTTGCAAAACTCTTTGCCAATGCACCTTCCTTTATAAGCATTGTTAAGAAGAGAAAGATGCTTTAATTTGGGAAGAGATTGAAGAACAAGACCAGGGTTCTCCAAAAGCTTGGAAAAGTATAAACGTAGGCTGGAGAGGCTTTCCATGGATGGAAGCCAACTGGGCATTTCAATTAGGGGACCATATAGGATAAGATTTTGAACAAGAGGTGGAGGGGAAAACAAGTCCAAGTCAGGAAAAGGTGCACCATTTCTGTTATGGCCTCCCTCGGCTCGAAGCGACAAGGTGACAAGGTTTTCCATCTTCATGATTGCTGCATATAGTTGGCTAGCATGATCTTCAGACACTCGGTTAACCCCGAGTTCTTGTAGTCGGGTCAAGGTGCTCAATTCACAGGCAGTGCCTCCCCCGGCATACACTCCCTCAATAATGCGGAGATTCATTAATGCTCCTATCCCCTTGGGGACTCTGATTTCTTGATCATTGATGTTTTTGGACATGAGAAGATGTCTTAACGTTTGAATATTCAGGACTTCATCTGGCAGTTTATGCAGATATCCACACCTTCTTAAATCCAAAGTTTGCAATTTTTGAAGATTGCCTAAAGTCCGTGGAAGCTTATGAAGAAGTGACCAGTACAATCCCAAATATGTAAGACAAACCAGGTCTCCCACTTCATCAGGCAAGGACTCTATAGGGCCATACAAATCCAACACCAGCAGAAACTGCATTTTGCAAATAGTTTCCATATGGGTTCGATGAATGCCACGAAAAGAATCAGCAAAGGAAGGACCACCAGTTCTCCAAAAAAGAGAACGAATTTGAAAGCTTTTCAAGTCAAGAGGGATACTTTCGTTCCCATCATCTGCTATCACGGCACGGACAGGTAAAGTTGCAGCTCTGGCAATAAAATCTTGTTCAGGAACTTCAATAAGACATAATCTCATATATGGAGCAGCAACTTTTAGTCCTTCACCAAATGAGTGTTTCAGCATTCCTAGATCAATTAATTCCTCAAAAATCTTTTCGGCTACGTCTTCAAAGATTTCCCCCGGTTTCTCCGGTATTAGACCTTCAGCAACAAGTAGTCGAACCAGTTTGTCCACGTATATTCCATTTCTCATGGAAAACATACAGCAGTAGTCCAAGCAGGACTTGAGATAATGAGGAAGGGTCTCATTGTCACTTTTGCTGAATGTCCCTCAAGGTGAGAGTTCTTTCATTTAAATAGAGAAAATATTTGATTTACATCCCTAAAAATCTGCAATATATCCCTAAAGATCTGCTAAGAATCTGCTATAATTTCCCTAAAAATCT
>CATIWR010261043.1:0-16274 GCA_949677035.1 Omphalea diandra | reverse complement strand
TCTCTATAATATTTTATATATATATATATATATATATATATATATATATATATATATATATATATATATATATATATATATATATATGTTTTCTTCTCTTTTCTCTTTTCTTGGTTGTTCATCTGGGTCTTAGTAATTTCTTGATTGGAAATTTTCATTCTCTGGGTTTCTTGATTGATTTGGGAATGGGAATCTTCTTGTGCATCCCTCTCTTTCTCTTTCTTCTTTTTAGAATACAACTTTGGTCTTTTTGTTGATTATAATGGTGTTTTTTTTTTTTTTTTGCAGAATAAATCGATCTTGTTTATGGAAAAGTATTTGTTTTGTTTGTTTGCTTGTTTTGTTGTGTTTTGGATTGGGTAGATGTGGACGGAAACAAATAGAAGTTTAGAAGAAATGGTAATTTCTTTTTAGTGGATTTTATGTATGCTTCAAACTTTTCTGTCTTTAAAAGAAATTAGAATGGATGAATAGGAGTTTATATTTTTAATTTGGCTGTCGATCTCAGTGGACAAACAAAAAACACCCTTTTGCACCAGAAATTTTTTTTGTTCTGAATAACAGTTGGGCGTCATGATTTAGGCATAACTTGATCAAAACTATTAGCTTTTTAGGGATAAAGACTGAAGATTTTGGCACTTTTGCAAGTGAATTCTGTAACAAAAAGTTGCATCCAATTGATTTTGTAGTATTATATTAACTCAAAATTTTTCTTGCTAAGACAATTACTTGCCCAAAACTTTTGTGCTTTTCTTCAAGATTTTATTCTTTATTCCAAGCATTTAACAATCACATTCCCCTTTCCCTTTCTGGGTTTACTATTTGTTAATATCAGAAGATGTTTCCAGCTGATTTCTCTAGTGATCTATATGAGAGTTGTCAATGTCTTGATGATAAAGTGCAGTGTACTTTTGCAATAGTTTGTTGATTCGGTGGTCTGCTGATTGTAGCGTGCTACTATCATTCTCTTACTGTACCTGCTTCCTCCTCCTATTGTTTTCGTATTGTTTTCTTTATATAGTATCATATTTTCAGCGTAATTTTGCAGTTGGTTATTGCTCCTTCTATGGTAAGAAGGTTGATCCGGAGCCGGGACGATGTAGGAGGACTGATGGCAAGAAGTGGAGGTGCTCCAAAGATGCATACCCGGACTCCAAGTATTGTGAGCGCCACATGCACCGTGGCCGCAACCGTTCAAGAAAGCCTGTGGAATCACAAACCATGACACAGTCATCGTCTAGTGCGACATCATTGACTGTTACTGGAAGCAGCAGTGGGACCGGAACCTTCCCGAGCCTTCCGTTGCATGCCTTTGGTAATCTCCAGGGCACTGGTTCTGGATCTAATCAGTCCCATTACAATGTTGACTCCATTCCCTATGGAATCCCCAGCAAAGATTACAGGTATTGCTTCTTATATGTACGTATATATGTATTTGTACTGTTTGTCACATGTTTGAATAGGCTAGAAAATTGGATAGTGACTTGTAGGTAGCTTGAGTACTTCAGAGAACAAAGTTTGCTTACCGAGCTCATAAGATAAAGAGTATACAGGAAGGGGGCTAAGCTTTTCTTATTTTTATAATTGTTGCTTTTGTTGTTGTTGTTATTATTATTATTATTATTATTACAATGTTTTGCAAAGAACAGCAATAAAGTTGCATTTCAAGTATATCCTTTATGACTTAAATCTTAGATATGTTTAGTTGCTGCACACATCACATTCCTTCTCTTGTGTGGGTGAAATTTTTATGTAGAAGGCCGAATCTGCCCTCTTTCAATCTGGGCTGTGGGAATGTTGCAAAGATTGTTCAAGCTTTTCTTAAGGCTCTGGGTTCTGGGCCCTGGTGTCTATAATGGGGAGGATCTTTATAGTGTCTCAAGAGAATGCATTTTGTTTGTCAGTCTTTCTTTTTCAGTCTGGAACTAATGTACTAGCATTCTCTTATATCTGTGGAAATAATGTAATAATTCTGATAGCCACTAGGAATTGTCTTCAGCACATCAGTGGATGCAAAGTTATCAAATCTCTTCAGTTACTCTCTAGGGGATCAAATGAGATAGAATAAAAAGGTTATGCCTACTAGGATTGCAGATTTTTGTCTGCAAGGATTCCCTGCAATTTTCAGAATAAACAGAAGTATCAATTTCTGCCTAAATTTGGCGTTTCTGTTCAAAACTTTGCATAGTGTAGGTAATTAAAGTTTGGGTATCTTAGGCTGTTCCTGCAAAAACAATACACTTCCTTGCACTTGATGGTAAAGGTTTATGGCCTTATGGCCTCTTGATATATGTGTGTGTATGAAAAATGGGTATATGTTTGTGTATATGAAGTTCTTAGGTGCTGTTTCTTGTTTCCTCAAGCATGTTGCCTTATGCAGTAAATTTTGGAAACATTTAACAGTGCAAACTGTTGCCAGATCTAGCATTTGGGGCCCATTGATCAATTGTGCGGTAGGAACCATATGGAAAATCTTGCAATCTAAATAGCAGATGAGTCTCAGGAACTTTTCAATTGTTTACTAGGTTCAGGTTTATGGGCCCTGATATCCTTGATGACAACTGTCAATATCTGTTTTTGCAGAGCTTGTCTTCTGTCCTTTCTTCAGCCTCTTATTGTTGTTTTCTTTTTTTTTTTTTTTTTTTTCAGTTAAAATTTGTTTAGAATTCTTAGAAGCACTCTAAATTGTCCTGCGTGTGCGAAACTAGTGGCATCCTTATTCACAAATTCTGTTGAAAATGGTAAATATGAGGGTGGGCTTACTGGTTTTGCAGAAAATTTACGTAGAAAATTAGCTTCCACATATGGAGAAAGTTGCATGAATGTTTCATTCTGAAAATGAGGGGTTAAAAATGACTATATGAGCCACCTCGTTTACGATCTGTCCACAACAGGTTAGCTGCTATATATACTCATAATATTAAGGTATTGTTGCCAGGTCTTCTTAACATATATCTCCTCTTTTTGCCCCACTTGTTCGCCTTTCTTTCATTAAAATTTAAAGCTGCTTTTGTCAATTAGTAGATACCATGTGCTATTTTAGCTGCTTTATTTGTGTCTGAAGATGCTTGATAGAGTAAAACTCTTTTGAGGATGGTAATGGAATCCCATCCTTCAATAAGAAGCTTCTCTCACATTCCTTTACTTTGCCCTTCCTACATGTAACGTCCATAAAGCTTTTGTAATGGACAAGCCGCTGCAAAGTAAGTATTACAATGTAATTGTATAAAAGCTTTTAGTTTTTGATAATGTTTGATTGGATAATTCATTCACTTGGCTGCCTGCTTCATTCTAAAGGCAAGAATATGAAAAGTGTTAGATTCCTCTATGAGAGTACATTTTAAAGTTGTGTAATCATGTTCATTCTCTTCCATTCCCTTCCCTAAAATATGGCAAAAACTTATCCTCATTTCTTTTAGGCATTTAGATTTAGAGCCATGAGTAGGTGACATTTTACTTCAACTTCCATTCCTATTTGCATCCTAAAATCTGTTTAGCCTCTATTTTCTGCAGTTTTCCCTGTTAATTATAGTGTTTCTTTCTTGGTGCCTTTTGCTTTTTATGCCTTCTGATATGTCCTAAAATGCTCTGTACTTTTAACTTGGTGGAATCTGAGGCAGTCATGGAGAAAGCATTATTTCATTTAGCACTTGATAAAAGAAGCATTTCATCAATTTTGTGTAGTGGGAAGGAATTTTATTCTTTGCTGAAAGGATTTGTGTGTGTGTGTGTATAATGTTATACTCTCTAATGGCACAAATAATTTCATCTTGTTTGTGTGGAGGCTGTTCGCCGAGTTAGGCAAGAAATGTCCAGTTTTGCTTCCTTTGTTGTGTCACATTAGTTACAAGCCCTACTTGTTTAAACACTGGATTTGGACAAAGCAATCAAAAACTTGTTGTGGAGACATCTGTAGTCATATGTCTTGGACCATAGTTGCAAATTTAATGAGATAATTAGATTTATTCTGTTTGCCACTCTTGTAGGCTTGCAGCATTTTCTTGCTTGCTTTTTGATTTTTATTCTTCTTGTTAGAATTGATTGCTATGCTTATTTTGCTTTGTCTCTTTCAGAATCAAATAGCCTCCAAGCATGTTTTGTGTTGAGCTTCAACATAAAGAACATTTCTTTTAATGCATTCTGAAACAGGTACACTGAAGGACTTAAGCCTGAGGTTGGTGAGCATAGTTTCTTCTCTGAAGCTTCAGGAAGCAACAGGGGTCTCCAGATGGACTCGCAGCTAGACAATGCATGGCCTCTGATGCAATCCAGAGTCTCGTCATTCCCCACATCAAAATCAACTGATAACTCAATGTTGCAGAATGATTATCCCCAACATTCATTTTTCAGTGGTGAATATGCCACTAGGGAACCTGTGAAGCAGGGTGGTCAGTCTCTTAGACCCTTCTTTGATGAGTGGCCTAAAACTCGGGACTCTTGCTCCGGCCTTGAAGACGATAGATCAAACCCATCCTCATTTTCTACAACCCGCCTTTCTATATCCACTCCCATGGGTTCGTCTGACTTGTCCACTCCAAGTTCTCGTTCATCGCATGGTGAGTTTCCAACCAAGGGTTGTGTGTCTTTGATTTTTTTTTTTTTTTTGATTTTTTTCTTCTGATATTGAGCTGCAGATAACTAAGAGGGAGGTTAAGGCTTAAGAAGTGATGGAGCTGTTGCAGAATGTCTTGGCAAATTTTTGAAATGTTTTAACATGTGGATGTTCAAAAGATTCACTCGATCCCTTGATGCACTTTCATTTCTTTGATCGTTAAACTGTTGTGGGTTAATCTGCATAGATGTTTGTGTAATGCTACATTTCAAAGCTTGGCAAACTTCCCCGTTTTCAGTTCTGGAATAAAACAAACTCAGGCTGTGGTGATTGAGAAACTCAAAACGTTATGGCTATATTGAATCAGAGAGCAAGAATTTTTTGGATTCACTTGGACTAATTGCTCCTTGGCATATGAAATTATTAGTTTCTGAAAGGATGAATTTCAACTAAGTTAACATGCAGGAACTGTAAAGCTTACAAGTTAAGTTCTACTTCTGCATATTATGGATGCCTGTGGATGTAATACTCAATCCTTTAATTCTGATAATTCAACATTGTGGCTTGGAGTTTGTTGATGAAGGGAGCAGAGAATGGAGAGGAAATTCGTCATCGGTGTTAGCTTTCCAAATCTTTTTAAGGGTTCTATTGTTTTATATATATATATATATATATATATATATATATATATATGGTATTTTGATGTTTAGTGCATTTATAAAAATTGATCAACAGAAATATTTTTTTAGTTCAAAAATTAATTCATTTCTAAAGAAAATGACTTTAGCTTTTCAAAAGAGGAAGCTATTTTCTAGATTTTAATAAATTTATTCATATGAAAAATTAATCATATAGTTATATTTTTAATGAAGAATTTAATATCATTGATCATGCTTATCACTAATTAGTGACATTCATATTTTTTTATATTTTGGATTTTTATTTCACAATAAATCATTTATCTATAGAAAATGTTAGTTGAGAGTATTTTTTTAAAAAAAGTTATATTTTTTAGTATTTAAAATATTTAATTTTTTATTTATAAATTTATAACAAAATTTAGACAAAAATATTTGATATTTATACTATTTATTATTTAATATATAAAATATATTAAAAATGAAAATTATTTTGAATCTAAAATATAGCGAATGATTATCACTAGTTGGCAGCGATCGTGATGTGTAAAAATAATCAGTGATAATAAATATATTAATAAATATATATTTATATAATTTATTTTGATTAGTGATAACAAATATATTGATAAATATATATATTTATATAATTTATTTTCATTTAGATGAGTTTATTGAAATAGAAAAAATGATTTTCTCTTTTGAGTAAGTCATTTTTTTGAAAAATAGCTTAATTTTTCATTCACTAATTTTTCTAAATATGCCAAACATTAAAACATGCAAAAAAAAATTTTTATAAACAAATAATATTTTTATATATTAAATAATAAATAGTATAAATATAAATTTTTTCAATTTAAGTTATAATAATTTTATAAATAAAATAATATTTTTTTGATATATTTCAAATACTAAACTCCTTAAGTTTTGTCTGTCTATACGTCTCTTGTTTATGGTGAGTATGAAGGAGAAAGGAGGACGAGGGGGGGTAAAAAAAGAAAAGCTGATCAATAATGAATTCCAGTCAAGTGATTGAGGCTGGCTGGGCAAATCAGATAGATGAGATGAGGGCCATAAGGATGAATTATAGAAGAAGAAGACAATAATTTTATTTGGAATTTAAATAATAAAAGATCATTTAAGATTAGAGATAAAAGAATCACTACTGGATTAGAGGTACCTCTGTCTGAACAAGTTTAGTTGAAGAGGGTGTTTATTTTTTTTTTCTTTTTTAATTTGTAAAAATTATATATATATATAAAATTTTTAATATGAAAAAAAAAATATTTCTTTATTTATTTATGAAGGCCTAATAGACTGAATAACACAAGCTATATAAAATGAGATAATCATTTCCTTTCAATAGCTTCCATCACAATGATGGATAAAGAATTGAATTTGCGCTCTCCATTTTTAACAGTGCATTTTTAATCATTAAATTATATTTACATTTGCATTACCTGATATTATTTGATTAGTATATCAATTTCACTTTAAAATAAGAGTTAATTGCGCAAATACAATAATAGCTTCAATTTAAAAATTATGTATTTTCAAAATTTTCATCAATTTATTCTATTTTTATAAATAAACAAATAAAAATATTTTTGAGTTTTAATTATTTATTTATTTAATATTTACATCTATTTTAATAATTATATATATAAATAATAATCAGTAATAATAATTTTATTAAACACTCAATATTAATTAATAACTAACTATCAGTAATAAACAACAGTAATTAACAATCAAGAACAAGTAAAACAAATAGATCCTAAAATTCATTATGATTATAAATTAAGAGACTTTATCATTTATATGTTTTTTTAATTGATTAAATTAAGGTGACAAAATAGAATTTTCAAATGAAAACGTTTAAAAGTTCATGATATTCAGGATTTGTTGATGGCTTATAATCAATAAAATATACATTATTTAGTAGAGTTCGTTAGCAGTTACTATTAATATGTTAAATGGTGATTAAAAATAAAATTATTTTATATTTTTACTATGTTTTACAAATTATAAAATGATAAATAATGTTGATTATATATATATATATATATATCCATGAATATAATTATTATAATTATTTTGAAAATATTTGTATTATATTTATAATTTTTTATTAAATTTAATTAATTAATATTTGTATTATATTTAACTAATTTAATTACATAAAATTAGTTTTAAAAAGTTTTTTATTCAAAATTTAATAAAGGTAATTAGACAAAATGTATTTTTTAATTTAAGTTTTTCAATTATATTTTCTCTAGCAAAAGCTTCATCTTAACTTATAAAATAAAAAAAAAAATATAATATATAATATGGATAAATTTTAAAGATAATTTTGTCATTTGATTCAAAATTGTAACAGTTGTGAAAAGTTTTGATTTTGAACTTTTGTAAATAGAAGCTGTTAAAGCTTAAAATAATTATTAATTTTTTAATCATTTTCATTCTCAAACACTTCATATAAATAAAAATTTTAAAATTAAAAATATAAAAATATTATTTAATTTTAAATATGTTATTTTATGATAAAAAAAGATACGTGATTTATTTCATTAATTAAATTTAGTATTTTCTTATAAAATTATTAAGTCAAACTAGACCTGATTTGTCATACGGATAACATATGTTTTATTTTTACAAGCAATGAATCTTTATTATGTCATAATTTCATGATTTAGGTTAACAAATTTGTTTTAAGGTTTAATCTACGTATTACAATTTACTTTTATTAGAGACAACAGTATATTACGGAAAAAGAAAGTAAATATAGAAAATTTGATAAATAACTTCAAAATATTTATATGTTTTAGAAATATTTTTTTAAAACATTTAGTAATAATCATTTTATTTTAATTTTTAAGAATTGTATATATTTTTAACTTTTTATAATAAAATTAGTATTGAAGTAATTATGAAATCTTTAATATGTAGTATTAATATTAAATTAATTATGACATATATAATTTATCTTTAATATTAAGTAATATTAAATATTGAAAGTTGAATAATTAATTTTTAAATTTTTTACTTTTTATCATATATTGATTATAAATAATATTAAAATAATCATAAAATATTAAATATTTGATATTTTTATTATATATTGATGATAAAATTTTAAACTATATATTTACTATTAAATTAACTATGATATATTTCATTAATTTTTGGCATTAAATAATATCTAACATTAGTATTAAAATTTAAATAATTAACTTTAATTTATATATAATGAATAATATAAAAAACATTCCATATATGATGTAAAAATATTTTATATTCTTGCAATTTTAAAATATTTTTTATTTATATGAAATTAGTATTATAATTGTATACAAATAAAAAATTAGATAATTTCATTTTGAATATTTTAATCCATACATAGATTAATATTAATTTATTTTTACCTATATTAGTATTTATTTATTTTTATATTTACATATAACCTTGATTATAAAATTTTATTCGAGACAAATAAAGTTTAAATTATTTTCGAATTTATCTTAAAAATTAAAAAATTAAAATGATCAATCTTAAAGTTTGAAAATTTTTAATTTTAAATTTTAATTTAAATATATACTTTATTATCATAAAAAATAAAATATGAAATGCAAAAATATAATTGTTTTAAATAAAGGTGATTGGTGAATGAAAAATTAAATAAAATATATATAACTTTCTCACTCGTTAATTATGTGAAAACCCAATTAAACATTTTTTTCATGTGCTATTCTGTTCATACTAATTTGGTTAATGGGAGAGAAGTTCGAATGAAGAACTAACTTGAAATAATATGTATCTCATCACAAAAAAAAATGAAAATACTAAAATCAAATAATGATCTTCATAAAATTGAAATTAGTATAAAATTACATGTAAAATTAAGTGAAATATTCTATTAAAATTAAAAAAAATTGAACTTCGATTAGTATTTCATGATGCTATATTTTTATAGATGAAATAAAATTTTTTATCTATATTAGATTTAAAGTTTTGTTTATCTTGTGGAAAATATTTTTATATTTGAATTAGTTTGATGCATACAAAAAATTTGATTAATAAAAAGTTTATAGATCAAAGAAAAATTAAGTCATTTTAAAAAAAATGAGTTTTTGTGAAAATGAAAAGTTATTTTTTAGATTTTGACAAGTGAAAAGTCATTTTTGAGTAATTTTTAACTATTAACACTCATTTTCAATCATCATTGGCTCGTGCTAATTACGTAAAAATTTTTCTTTTTAATGTATTTTATATTAAATAATAAATATAAAATATTTATCTTATAAATCAAAAGAAATTAATAATTTTTCAATGTATTCTAAATGTCATAAAATATGCTGCTCAAATTTTTTTTTTTCAAATAATATTAGTATTCTCATACAAGTTATTTTTTGTAAAACGAACAAAGCCTAACTTATTTCTTAGATTTGGATAAATTCATAAACACATATATTTATTATAATTAATAATTATTGATTATCGACATATGTTACTAGTAATTATCGATCAATAGTTATCACCGTTGATGAAGAGACTCATAAAAATTTATTTTTGTTATATTAAATAATAATTTATATCAATATAAATTATTTATATTCTAGATTTTATTATAATCTCGTAAATTAAAAGAAAATTAATATTTTATAGTGTCTTTTAAACACTAAAAAATATATTAATCAAACAATATTTTTTTAAAAAAATATTTTTTAAATAAAATATTTTTTACAAAATAAACAAAATCTTAAATTTTTATTCTAGGTATGAACTTAACAATATAACAACATATAAAATATATATTTAATAAATTTATTATATTTTAAATATAAATATTTACATTTAAATTAGTATAAATATATTAATTTTATTAATTTATGTATATATTAAGTATATATATTAAAAAAAAATGAATGTCGGCGAGCGTGAGCATTGGGAAAGGTGAGAGGAAGTGACGTCAAGCACGAGTGGGAGGGGGGGGTCCAGAGACGGCTAGGTATGAGAGGTGAGGGGGGGTGTCACGTGGTCAAGGTACCTTTCTTCCTTTTTTTTTTTGTTTTTGGTGGAAACAGAGCATCTTTCTTTACTTCATGTGAAAAATGAGTAACTTTTACTATAATGCCGTACGATAATCGCGTCATTGCGCGCAACTATCCACGTCACTTCCCTCTGTCTTGGTTTGTCTCCCCAACACCTATCACTCTATCTTATGTCGTCATTTTCCTCGTCGCTGACGTCTCCCACGTTCTCTGGGCCATCCCTTCGTTTGCCACCTGGCATTCTGGTTCCGCTTCTCGCTTCATCTATTATATATATATATATATATATATATATAAGCCGAAGGCAAAAATCAATTAAAATAACGGCTTCAATTATTTAAATTTTTTAAAAAATTTTATACTAAAGTGTGTCATTTTGACTAATTTTTACTTTCGCGGTGCATAAAATTTTAAAAATTATATAAATAAATTATATTAAGAATTTTATATATTTGCAGTCCTCTATGAAATGCAATTAACTATAAGATAAATGAAAATACTTAAAATCAAAATTATGATATGATAACTTATTATTAAACATTTTGTTTAATTTATCTATTATTATTGTTTAACGCATTCATTCATTTGTAATATTTAAGTCTTATAATAAATAATATGTTAATAAATATTAATTAGTCACTATCATGAATAATAATATAATTAATTATCAAATTTTATTTGTTAATTACAAATTATGATTATATATTTGTTATATTTTACTAAAAGTTCATAATATAAAATTTAATCTTATTTATTTTTATAAAAATAAAATATTTATATATCAATAAAATAATATAAAAAAGTCAAAACTACACCATTCAATATTAATATAGTAATATTTACGATTTATAGAAATAAAAAATAAACATAAAACTTAAATGCAACATTTTAAATATTAAATAAAAACATCACTAAAAACTCTCTCTCTCTATATATATATACCCAAAGTAAAAACTAATCAAAATGATGATGTGACAAACCCTTAATATTTTCAGAAGTTTAGAATTTCATTTTTTAAGTTTCAATATTGAGTTATTAAATTTAAATTCATTTGATCTATCACATTTATTGAACATTTAACTGTTACTACTATAAATATCAAATCACACACATGTGTGTGTGTATATATATATATATATAATTGCAAATTACAATTACAATAATTCAACTCTATTATCATTATAAAAGTTAACGTAAAAACACAATTTAATTTTTTTCATAAACAATTAATGCTTTTATCTCCCTTAACACTAAATTCCATCATATTGACAAAACATGATCCATATAGACTACTCTCTTCATTTCATAATAGGAGTCAATTTTTAGTTTTGCACAAATATTAAGAAACTATTAATTAGGATACATTTTAGGGAAAAATGATTAAATTACCCTTTTTATGGAAATGCTCAAACTATGCATTAATTATACTTAATAAGGATATGATTGGAAAAAAATAAAGTTTTATTGATATTCTAAAATGACAGATATTTCAAAAAACGATAGTTATTATGAAATGAAAGGAGTAAAAGAATACTAACAGTCTATACAAACTAAAAGAATGTTAATAATCTATTATAATGATTAAAAAATTAAAAATAAATCACTTAATACCTCGTTAATAATAAACTAAAAATAGTTACTCACCCTCCAATTTCATTATAGTAAATAACATTAAACTATGAAGTGATACATCACTATAAAAACAACTCAAATTCAAATAAAAAAAAATTATAATTTATATAATAAAATTAGCATGCTTCCCCTCCTATAACTCAACACCAATTAATAA
The DNA here is from genome assembly GCA_949677035.1 of Omphalea diandra. Classification (NCBI taxonomy): domain Eukaryota; kingdom Viridiplantae; phylum Streptophyta; class Magnoliopsida; order Malpighiales; family Euphorbiaceae; genus Omphalea; species Omphalea diandra. Next base: position 4,244 of record CATIWR010261043.1, on the reverse strand, counting down.
AATTAATACTGCTCATAAGACTCGAATCAAGTTCCAATGAAGTGAATTAATAAGAAATTATGTAAGAAAACAAACTTTATAGTAATATTATAAAAATTTAAAGTTTGAAATAAATAATTATGCATGAAATATAACAAAGCCCGAAATACTAACTAGTTATCTTATATATCTAAGCAATAAAAAATATCCAGAACTTAATATTCAACATATTTTAGTACATTTGATAGATTTTTAATATTATTAATTATATTTAATTCACTATATATTTAGTTGATTGAATAAAAATACTTTTTAATTTTTAATTTTTATAAATCTTCTATATACATGATTTCAATTTTTAATTTTATGAAAATATGTCATGTTACAATAAAAGAGAATTAATATATATTATTGTTATATTAAATTTTTTTATCATTATCAAATTAATAAAATTATATTGATTAGTTTATATTTCAAAATTTTAATGGTGAAAATTATTTTTCAAAATAATGAAATATGAAAATTAATTTAAATAGAAAAACATAAAAAAAGAGAAAAGGGAGAAAATTAATAATGAAAATATTTTAGAACTTGTAGAGTTTATTTGCAAATTCTATTAAATTTGTTAAAATTTGGTTTAATTATAAACAATTCTAAGAATTTAATGAAATAAAATTACAAATAAATTTTATTTATATCAAATATAAAATGCGAATTTACAAATAAATTTTATAAATTGTAAAATTTATTGATACTAAATATAGTGTTAATATAAATTATTCAATTGGTATTTTTAAAACATGTAAGTAACTTTTTTTTTTTTTAAAAAAAATCAGATTAGAAACTCAATCAAAATTAAAAGCATGCCCATTTAGTATCAATTTTGTTAAAAAAAAAAACCAGTTAAAAAACATAATTATAATTAAAAAAAATTCTAAACTCATTGGTTGCATCATTGTTTGTCACAAAAAGCTAACAATGCTGTATCAAGCAAATAGTCATTTGGAAAATGTTTACTTTCGCATTTTGGGTTTCAAAATTATACATGTGTCTTCATTCCGCAAATTGTAATATAGATTTGTGTTTCATGTTATTTTATGTTTAATATATATTGAGATTAAATTATATGTACATTATTTTTTAACTATATACACATTGATATTGAACTAATTAAATATTGAAATGCATTTACATTGATCCTTAACTGCAAGTATATTATTTTTGAACTACATATATATTAATTTTGAACTGTATATACATTGATTGTGAATTACATGTACATTGATATTAATGAAAGGTACATCAGTCAAATAATTTTAAAATCGCAAATAAAAAATAACACTATTTTTATTTTATTCTCTTTAGCGTATATTCTCGCACGTGTGAAAGTTGATTTTCTTTTTTTTTTACTGAAACATGATTTTTTCAAGTTAGGTACTTGATCCAATATGGACTTGGGTCAAGGATGTGCGAATCCTCTCCATTCAGGTAAAGATAATTTGAGCTAGTGGACCTTGGCAATTGGCCCAGAGGCTATAAATTTATATCATAATAGAATAAGGCAATGGGTCCAGATTGACAAAGCCCAAATTTAAAGAAACGTACGTTCAAGAAAGAAACCGTTTCGAATTTCGATCCCAATAGAGGAAACGTTTCGTTTTTCCTTCCCAGGGGCGGAAGAAAGAAAGAACTCACACACGGAGCACAGATGAAGAAGAGAGAAAAAGAAAAAAGAATTTCACCAAAAAAAAAAGGGCTGGGAGTGTTCCATTACAGCAGTGTCGGTAACACACAGTAGGGAGATGGGGTGGGGGATGGCGGTTTACGAGGGGGTGGTTGTGGTAGGGTCGCTTTGCCTGCTGGGGTGGGCGGGGCTGTGGTTCTTGAACCGGCGGTTGTACAAAGAGTACGAAGAGAAGACAGTGTTAGTACAGATCATCTTCAGCGTCGTTTTTGCTTTCTCTTGCAATCTCCTCCAGCTCGTTCTCTTCGAGATAATTCCTCTTCTCTCCAAAGAGTAATATTTTCCTCTCTCTCTCTTTCTCTCTGTGTGTGTGTGTGTTTGGGTTTTTTTTCACTATACTTGATGTTTATCACCAAATCAAATGTTGATTAAGCAAAATTTACTTATTTAGTACTATAAATTGATGATAAGATAAAATTAAAGGAGGAATTAGAGCTTCAAAACTGAGATTAGTGACAGCGGAGACTAGGAAGTAGAGGAATAAGAGCATTTTTGTTTGTTCTTTTGGATGTTAAGGTAATTGTATTGCTTGTGTTTTGGGTGTAGGTCAAGATGGATTAACTGGAAGGTAGATCTGTTTTGTTTGATATTGTTACTGGTGTTCATGCTGCCTTATTATCATTGCTACTTGATGCTCTGTAACAATGGTATGTTGTTTTTGTTTATGTTGTTTTCATTTATTTCCTCATATCTTTACTTATGTGGTTTTATGTTTTACTTTATCTGAAGTACTGTGTATTATAAAAGGTTTGTTGTTGGCCATCGTAGTCCTTGCGCTTAGAACTGCTGTTTTTATTCATTGTTCTTTAACGTTTGTACATTATATGAAAACATGCTGCAAGTGTTTGGTGCTTCGCTTTACATTCTTTGACAGTCTTTGGTTTATCTTTTTTTCCTGGATCCTAATAGAGAGGCAATTTATGCCTTGCAGTTTTCTTTTTCATTTGGTAGGATATAGTTTGTGTTGATGCATGGAGGAAAATTTTGCACTTGTAGATAAGATATTGTGCTTCTGCGATTAGAATGTAATGGGATGACATTGTTTGAATATAGATTTTATTGAGAAGTCAGTTCGTGTTTGGTTTTCTAGGTCGTCTTTATCATATTAGTTAGAATTTTTTGCCCCAGGTGTAAGGAAGGAACGAGCTGCACTTGGAGCCATCTTGTTCTTGCTGGCCTTTCTCTATGCATTTTGGCGCATGGGCATTCACTTCCCTATGCCTTCACCTGATAAAGGTTTCTGTTTGTTTCTATTCTGTTCATAACTGTTTTTTCTCTCTATGCATACTTCTCTTGAAATTTTTGGTGCCCCATGCTTGCTTGCTTTTCCTTTTTTTCTTTTACAATAACTTTCATCGTCCCAATATTATGAATTCATTTCCATGAACAGGAACTGTATGCTTATATAGTGATCTATTGTCATGAAAATAATAGTGTAGAAGAAACAGATGCACATTGCATTTCCTGCGTTTCCTGGAGCTATACAAGATGAAACTGAAAATGCTAAATTGAAAATTATGAGATTCAAAATTATCCGAGATGGATCTTAATTCCGTATAATGTTTTAGAGACTGGATTAGAATAAAGGTGGAAAAATTAACAGTTTGATTTTGATCATTGAAATTTAGTTATATTTAAAGGTGTTTTATCCCAATAAGCATGCACATGAACATACACGACACCAATAAAAAATTTCATAAATTATTCAGAAATCATTATCCCCCCTGCTCCCACCCAATCCTTGTGTTCCTTTTTCTTTTGTGCTAACCTGTTCTATGTTGAATGAAAAATTTGTATACATATCTAGCTCCTCTTAATTAGGAAGTCAGGATATATATATATATATATGAGGGAGAGTGCAAGTTTTGCTTTGTGGCTGCTTAGTGTCCATTCTTTCTGTAATCCAAATATGATGTGATTTATTCGAATCACATACTTACCCCGTGTTCCTTAGCTTAGTATTCTATAATTCCATTTGACTGCATGGTCACAATGAGGAGATATTAATGTACCTTTGCATGACATCCCGCATTTTTATGTGCTTTCTTTCTCTTCTAATTTTGTTATTAATTAATAAGTTGTATCTAATTTTGGTGTGTCAAAAATATTATGCGTCGACCTTTTGCCACTGATCTTAATTTTGCTTTTTAGGTTTCTTCACCATGCCTCAGCTAGTCAGCAGAATTGGGGTAATTGGTGTGACTGTCATGGCTGTTTTATCTGGTCTTGGAGCTGTGAATTTACCATACAGTTACTTATCACTCTTTATTAGGTAACTAATACTGTTGGTTATCTGTCTCTTTCTATGAGGCTTTAATAATTTTTTTACTGCAAGGGTTGTGGGTAGTTCTTCTGTCATTTTTGTATCTGGGTGTTCGATTGTTATGTACGTCACTTTTTATAAGTAATGAACACTTGTACTTGGGAACAAAATTTATTAATGTAGTAATAGTGTGATGCCATTCCGTCTTTGTATATCTGACATATGAACAGTATTCAAACTCAATTGTTATTTGATGCC
>CATIWR010261000.1:0-24621 GCA_949677035.1 Omphalea diandra | reverse complement strand
TCTCAACAACCATGCTGGATTTGGAAACAATATTTCACAGGCATGTAGATCAGACATAAATATACAACTTTCAAGTTTATACCATCATCAAATTATGAATCTATGGCCATCAAATTCTTGGAAAACAGATTTAAAAGAAATGTGAGGTTTCCTCCCGGTACAGAGTCAGTCCCAATCAATGAGTCATATCTCTTTCCACACGGAAAATCAATCAAAACTGATTTACAAGTATTTATAAAGGACATAACCCTACAAATTTTATGTTTTATGATTTGTCAAAATCAGAACATAAGGCCATCAAAATATAAGAAAACAGAAGACTGAGATCATCTCAGTCCGGATTTGACCCAGTCCTACTGAAGGAGCTATATCTCTTCACACACACAGAATCAAGTAAAACTGTTTCATATACATTTATATGAGTCATAAAGCTACAACTTTTGTATTTTGTACTTTCCCTAATTCCTCTTCTAGGGTTCTGAAATTGGGGTACAAAAGTCTGTTATGACAGCAAAACACAGCACAAACAGCTTTTCTTCTCTTGGATTTAACTTCCATCCAAGAGCTCTTCCTTAGTTTCTCTATAATTCTCACTAACCATGCATGATTAACATATCATGAGAGGTTAATTTCAGTTGAGAAGAAGATAAATTAACTTACCTATTATCCCAGAATTAGAAAACCTTAGGCAGCTCACTCTTCTCCCTCTCTTCTTCTTCTTCTTCTTCCTTTCTTTCTTCTTCCTTTGCTCTCTCTTTGTTTTTGGTATAACCCACTTTTTTTTCCTAAAAATCTGACTCTAATTAGCAGATATAAGCTTATTATAATAATATAAAATCATGGTGTTTCATTTCCATTGGTTGGAAATTCAATTTTTCTCTTTTAGTCCCTCTTCTTCACTCCTTAAGCACCTCCATCCATCTGTCAATCCCTATATGCTCCTTATAATCTTAAATAAGTTTTATAACACCATTATTTATGATGTTATAGCATGCACATAACATAAGACAATTTGTCATGCAACTATATAAACACTACATATATGTTCAAGTGTCCCAAATATAGTGGTGCAAGTGCCATTGTCATGCTTCTATAAATCGCATGACTAAATGATCATTTATCTAATGCATATGTTCATGTGGGATTTTATATCATTTAAGGAATGAATATGTTCATGTGATAATGCCAATGAATGTCGATAGGGATGTTACAGAAGGTTTCAATGAAGGTGCCATTTATATTAACTGAGTAAATAACTAGATGAATAAAAGAATTATGAAACCCCATATGTCTCATAACCATAGCTAAGAACTGCCAATTAACACAATAATAGGCTTAGAGTTATCAAGTTTGAAGGCTAGTTCAACATTAGTAATGAAGGTGGTCTTTTTAATATAATGAAGGTGCTCATGCACAATGGATATATTCTCATGAATATTACACCCTGAGACAAAGGCATATTAGAGAGGATGGACTAGCAAGTTTAACATTTGTTTCAATCGGTTAACAATAATCTTAGCTATGATTTTATAAATTACATTACGAAGGCATATAGGCTTGAATTAATCCAGAGTTTCAAGAATTCATACCTTGGGAACCAAGGTGATAGAGGTTCTATTAAAAGCTTTTAGGAGGAACTTTATTGTGAATAATTGCTTAACAAATGCACACACATTTATCTTGATATTCCTCTATAATTTTTTGTAAAACATTATTAGATAACCATCTAGATCGAGGGCTTTAAGGCTTCCTATACTAAACACTGCTTTTCTAATTTCATCCTTTGTTATTTCACTTAGCAAATTTTGATTCATTTCCTCAGTGACACAATGATGTATACCAAAAATTATCTCACTAGGATTGTCTTTCTCTTTCACCAAAAGTGTTAGCATAGTAGTGTCTAGCCTTTTTTGTTATATCCTTTAGGTAAGTAAGCTAGACCCAGATACGATTTCAGACACATTATTTGATTCCTTCTTTGCCTTTGAACTATACATGCATGGAAATATACAGTATTCCTATAACCCTCTTTCAGCCAATGAATCCTTAACCTTTATTTCCAATAATCCTTCTTAAGGTCCATTATGATTTAGCTCCCTTTTTAGTTTGTCCTCATCTTATTGATGTTTAATTTCCTCTTTATAAATGGCATTTAACTATTTTATCAAAGTTTTAATTTTGCCCTATAAATTGCCCATTTATTATCTATACCATTATTGGAGAGCTTTGCCACTAGCCCATAACTTCTGATTTAGGATATATTGCTTTGAACCTCTGTTATTGTTCATCAAGGCTCCTTGCATAATCTTCTCATAATCCTTTTCCCTTAACCATTTAGCTTCAAATTAAAATCTTCTTTTACCTTCCCACGTGGTTTTACTCAAATGCAAAACAAAAGATATATGGTTAGACCTTATAAGCTTAAAGGAAAAGTCTCCATCAATATTGATTCGCAAAGCCCAGTTTAACCCTCTATAAAATTCAAAGATTCCCATCTCTTTTATTTATCCAGGTGAAATGTGGCACATGACTTTGAATTTGCTCAAGTTCACAGTCTTGGCTTCATTTCCTCAGTAGCTCAATTTAAGGTAGCAATGGAGAAAAGCCCCCGAGTTTATCTTTTATATTCCTAATCATGTTGAAATCCTTTAGTATAAGCCACGATTCATCATTATGTGGTTTGAGCATTCTAATATGTTCCAGAACTTAAGCTCTCTCATCTCTCTAAGGATCTCTATAAATAAAAGTTGTTAGCCATATATAATCACCTCCTAACTCGCACCTCATATGTATCCAGTGTTGGGATTGTACCAAGACTTCCATATGAACCCTTTTCCTCTACCATAATGTAAGACCCCAAGAGTTTCCTTAGGGATCCATATAGGCTACATTATCAAAACCCAACTCAACTTATAATATGGCCATATATTCCTGCTTCTGTTTAGTTTTTACCAAAAGACATATATTAGGGTAGTGAGCTTTCACCAAGCTCTTTAGATGTTTGTCAAGGTCTGCCTCAACCTTGACAATCCTAACTTAAGGTAGTGATGCACTAGGATGCTTTAGGCAAGCCACAAGCGTCATTGCTTGAAATGTTGTCTTCAACTTTGTTACTTTGAGTTTCTTCAAGAATTACCTCAATCAATAGCCATTTGAGTCTCTAGCTAACTGTTTTAACCTTCTCTTTCCAAATACCCCCACTTGTACAACCTCCTCCCTTGTTTGGACTGGCATATGACTATATCTTTAGGGACTGTCCTTAATATTACTCAACTACCCAACTGTAACCTCTTTCTTTGAAACCCATTTTATCAAACTATCAGACATTTTACTATTGCATTGAGCTTTTTAATTTTCTTAAATGTTTAGGTTTGATGAACCCAAAGCCCAATTGCTTATATAAGTACTTTTTTACACTTGGCTCAATTTCAAGGATTAAGGGTCAGGTGTCAATTTCAGAGTTAGAACTACTAGATAAACTATGAACTAGGCTTGTTATACCTAATACACCGAGTAATTCACTATCATCCCCAACATGGCCTAGTTATAACACTAACATATTCATTAGATTTATTTGTTAATCTCTCATGTTTAACACTTCCAAAAAAGGCAGTGGTAACTTAATTTCAATGGGTTTAAATGCAATGATTTCCCATCGCTCATTATCCATTCCTAATGCCATAAGGGTCAAGTTGTAGACCTTAAACTAACATGTTCTTGGGGTAATCCCCCATTATTTTATCATTGTTATTTACATATGTGTTTCATTTCTTCTTTATTATCTATTTTCTTTTAATGTTTTAATTGCTTTTATCAGTTTATAAGCTCGAGGATATAGACATTTAAGCTTCAAATCAGTTTGGTGGAGGTCTCTTTCACTCTTTTATTTGATCATAACGGTTGATAGGGATATATGACCATTAGTAGCACTCCTTGATAATTCTCTGTAAATATGCACTCTTTGATATATCAAGTAAAGAATTCAATTATATGACCATTGTTACTTAAATGGTTGATCATTAGGATGCTTTGTATATTTAATTAATTTCAATATGTATTTCTATTTATTTAGTTTTTCATAAATTTCAAATCTTTTCATATGAATATTTACTAGATTTTTCATATGAATATTTACTAGATCGTATAATTTTATAAAGAAAATTAGAAAATTTTTAGTTTATAAATATGCACGAAGCACGAGCTGAAAGATTGATTATTATATAACAGATGCGAGTGTATAGTTCTATTATTATAAAAGTGATTGTGATAGATATTCAAACTCTTTTATTTCTATTTTTAGGAAATTCAAACTTTAAATTATCTTTTGTTCTTATATTTTTTATTTACTATATTTGCATTGAATTGTGAACTAGTTGCTTTATTATTTGGCATTGTATAAATGATAATTCATGATTAATGACTATTATTCTCAAGACAAGATAGTTCCATCTTCAACTACTTTTTTTTTGTTTAATGATACAAAAAAAATTGATTTTTTTATTTTTTATAATTTTATCAAATACAAAATTTTATTTAGAATTAAACTAAATAGTTTTAATTGTACTTATGATTATAGTTGAAAAATAAAAGACGAGATATTTATAACTATTCTCTCTTTTAGACAGTTTGGTTTTTCTCTTATAGAGAGATTGAGTTTTTCTCTTAGTAAGCTAAGGTTTCATTATTGGGTGAATGTGTACCTAGTTAGTATTCCTTTTATAATTTCCATTATCTTTTTCCTTCTTATCACTAATGTAATCATCTTATCATAAAAATCCTTTATCTCCTCCTTACACTTTAATGCCTTTCTTTTTCTATTTTCTTTTTTATTCCTTTTTATGTTTTCAATTATGTTAGAGTTGCCTAAACTTTTAATCTCTCTATATATATTTCATTGTATTCTACTCCATCACATAAGATTTTTGCCCATTTGCTCTTTAGTTTTTAAGGTTTTCTTTTCCCTTTTGGTATCATTTTTTTTTTTTTTGGACTTTGCTTTTCTTCTTACCTCTATGGTGTTTTATTTGGTTTCTTAAACTATTTTCTTATCTATAAGTGATCAAGCATGATAGATTGAAGTTGTAAGATTAATTACATAAATCTGAGTCAAAATGTTTTAAACCTAACATGTAGTGAGGCTAATGCAATTAAGGTTCTCAATGAATTATTTATGGCCATTGAAAAGACTCCATTTTACTTGGTAGGGAAATTATAAACATAAACCTTATAATCAATTTGCCCTTAAGGTATAATAACTCTTTCATGGAAAACAAAACATGGTGTTATAGCTATAAGGTGAGTAAATATTTCATTCTCTTTTTGTTTCAATTCAAAGGATAGAAATTGAGTTATATAGAATGAGCCATGGATTTTAAAATTTCAGTCTTTCTTTTAGAGGATGTGTTAGGCAATGAACAACCTTTTGAATTTTAGTTAGTCTTTATATCATTTTTGCTTTTGCATTGCCTGAACAAAATGTATGGCAGAGTTTTTATCTAATAAGATTGGATCCTTTCTTGCTTTTGATATTAAGGATGAAGTAGATGTTTGAAAATTCTTGTGATTATAGATGTTTGGAAATTCTTGTGATTTAAAAAAAATGTGCTGACCATGTGACCCTAAGGTTGTTAAAGCATTTTCCTCAAGCTTTAGAGTGAATAACATGTTTTGAATGATTACAAAATCTTAAGAGATTTTATCCTTTATGATTAAATATTTGTGCTTATATAGTTATACCTTATTTTGGATAGAGATATTTTTGACTTCTTAAGATTCTTTTAAAGATGGAGATAAAGCACAACTCAAGGATAATGCTTTAAGATAAGCTAAATGTCCAAATACATTGAAGGAAAATTTTTGTCTCTTTAGATATTTTAAAAATGAAGGCAAAATACCAAAGAATGCATATATGCTCAAAGTAGGAAATTTGTTTGATCTTTTTAGATACTTTTAAAGATGAAGGCAGAGCATTTAATAAGAATGATATACATGAGGATGTCTTAAGTCAAAAGTTAAGAAAAATAGGCCAATCTTACAAGGTTTTGAAAGTAGTGAATGGCTTGGTGCAAGAAATGAATGGCCCTATGCAAAGGCTATATCACCATTCCAAGTATGGAAAATTCATTCAATAAAGAATAAAAGTAAGCCAAGAAGAAAAAACTAAGAGGCATGACTCAGTGCATAAGGAGAACAAGCTCGTTCATCATGAACAAATCAAAAAATAAAATAAAATTAAGTGGCAACTTGGAATGGTCTATACTACTTGAAACAACCTAAATGAATGGTTTAAGGAGCTTAGGAATGACCTAGGCAAATAGAATCATTCAACATAAAGAAAATGGGTAAAATCCAAATAGAGCGTTTAAATGGCGTAGCAACTAATGAATGGTTTTAATTAATGACTTTATTCAAATATGGAATAGACTATAAGATAGAAGGAATGACTAAGATAGAAAATTTAACCTATGAACAAGATAGATGAATAATCCATATGTCAAAATTATCAACTTATTCATAATGCAATGCCTAATTTTCTAAAAAAAAACTATTTTGAAGACTTTTGAAGGGTATAATAACTAGTTTTGTTTGTTACTTATATAAAAAAAAACAACAAATGACTTTATTAAGTTGAAAAGGCTAGAGAATTTATAAAAGTTCATTGTGCTAACCTTGTGGAAACATTTCTTTATATTTAGATAAAATGAGCTTTTGCAAAAATTTGTAATACTTTTTTAGGTTGCTAATAGTAGATTTATTAAGCACTAATTATATGTTACTATCTATCTTAGAGGCTTAAAATCTTACTTGAAACAAATCCTTTATAAGGTGTAAAGGTTATTGTTTAGTCTAAAAAAACACTATGATAGATTTTGCTCTCTTGAGCCTTGAAAAAAGAGAATATTAAAGTTCCTTATAAGCTAGTAAAAATGGACATTGTATTGGAACCTAAAAAAAATATGAAAAGGCTTAAGTGTGACTTAGATAATAAATATAAGTTGTTGGACTAGGGTAGTTAACCCTAAGTCTTGGGCCTCTTTTGATATTCACAAAGGGAATTGATTATTTTTAATGGTTCTATTTAGTGTTATTTTGAAGTTCTTGTGAAAGTCTTTAAGTTAGAAGTTAGATAGAAATCTTAATCTTCAAAGTATGTGAAGTAACTTCTAAATCGCGACCGTAATCTAAAAATTTGTGATCGCGATCCATTAAAAGACTTGCTAGAAGTTCAGATAGATGAAATCATGGAGTATTTCTTGACCGCGATTCATCCAAAGGAAGAACTTCAAAAGTGACAGATGAATTTGCAGTGTAAAACTTGCCACAGTCGCAACCGTGAATTTTGAAGTAACTCAAGATGCAATCAAGTCCACATTCATAGCTTGACAAGTGTCCCAAGTAACCGTTGGAAGTCAAAAATTGTGAGGGGAACTTATTGGTAGCGACTGCGAACCTAAAAGAAGAAGATGAACACTTTTGGTAGAGAATTCACATCTAGAGTTGCATTCTGTACAAGATAAATCGTGACTATTACTTTTGAGAGTAGGTGAAAGGCAACAACTATATTTTTTTGATGCACTAATCAGAAGTGGCCACGTGGACTAACTGTTAGACACAAACAGGGTTTTCCTTATGGAATTTGAAATTTGCGACAGCGAATATGTAGTAGCGACCGTGAAACAATTGTCAAACATTTAATGCAAAAATCTTTCTAGCATACTTTGATGATTTTGTACCAGTTTTATTGCAACGTCTCTTTGGTGGGTAGAAGCTATAAATACCTCACCAAATAGATGTAAATGCAAGAGAATTAATAACTTTATAACCAAACTCTTGCAATTTTGCTACTCACTATTTTCTATTATTTAAGTTATTGTTGGGTGTGAGCATAAACACCATCTGTAATAGGTTATAGTGTGAGCCTGTTAAAACACTAAGAGAGGTTATTATGTGAGCCTATTAAAACACAAGTTATAAAGGTTATTGTGTAAGCCTAAAAACACAAGTGTAAAGGTTATTGTGTGAGCCTTCAAAACACAAGTGTAAAAGTTTGGTGTAAGCTTGAAATCACCTTTAAAAGATAGTGGAATACCCAATTTCGAAGAATTGGGGAGTGGACATAGCGTTAATTACACCCAAACCACTATAAATCTTGTGTTTCCTTTCATTTCATTTCTTCTTTTTCTTTCTAATTTTAATTTTTATACACCAATTCAATCCTTCCCCTCCTCCCCCCCCCCTCCCCCTCTCCCTCTTATTGGTGCTTAGGGCCAATAAGTGGTATTAGAGCTTTACTTCACAATCAAACCTTTATTGGGTGAATAAATATCATGGCACGAGAGGGAATCCACTCATAACTTATGTCATAGGGAATCCACTCATAACTTAAGTCATACTTTGATGGAACAAACTATACTCATTGGAAGTATAGGATGGAGATCTATCTTGACATAGATGTGGTGGACCTTTAGGATGTAGTCATCAATGAATGGAAGCCACCCACCAGGGTTGTAGATGGTAATGAAGAATTAATCCCAACAGATGAATGGGTTGATGCACACGAGAAATCAAATGGCAAGAACAATAGAGCAATGGTCATTCTTCTAAGCTCACTCTCTAGAGAATAGATTGGAAGAGTGCAATATTGTCAAATAGCTCATGCCATTTGGAAGACTCTAGAGAACTATCATGAAGGCACAACTCTAGTCAAGTTAAGCCATTTGGAAATGTATGTCATCGAATGGGAACTTCATGATGAAAGACAATGAGAGCATCACAGAAATGACAAATAGGCTCTTGTCCATTGTCACCAACATGAAGAAATTTGGAAGAACTCTTACTATCTATGAGGTAAACATAAAAATCCTTAAAACTCTACCTTTAGATAAATTTAGTGCTAGAGTTTGCAGCATACAAGAGTTAAATCCAAAAATTAAAAAGGTTCCAATCGATGTGTTGATAGGCAAACTCATGAGTTGGCCTTGCAAAAAGATGAACAAATGAAGAAGCTAAGAGGCCAAGGAGACAAATCAGAGAAAGAAAGAAAAACGATGGCTCTTAAAGCTTCAACAAAAGAGATGGAGGTAGAGATCACCTCAAGTGATGAAGAAAGTGACAAGAAAGAGGAAGAGCTAGCAATGCTCTCAAGGAGGACAAAAGAGTTGATCAAGAGAAGAAATGAAAGAAAAGGCTTCAAGACGATAGCTCCTAATCCAAGAGAGAAATCCAACAAAGTCACTTGTTATGAATGTGGCAAGCAAGGCCACATCAAGTATGAATGTCCCAAATTAAGGAAGAAGAAGAGATGGGACAAGGAGAAAAAGAAAAGTTTTTAGCAACTTAGGATGATAGCTTAAGTGAAGAAGAAGAAGAAGGAGAGGTTGCCAACATATGTTTCATGGCACAAGAAGATCTTTCAAATAAGGTAAGTACTTCTTCTCATTTTAATTCTAACTTTGAATTTGATGAGATAGATAAAGAGCTTTTAGAGGTTCTAACCATGAGATGTGATAAGTACAAGTCATAAGTTAAAACTTATAAGAAAAGGTGCTCAAAATTAGAAGTTGAATACAAGACTCTTAGTGATCTTGTAAATGAGTTGAGGACTTCTAATGAAGAACTCAAAAATTCAGTAGAAAGACTTTCCACTTCATCTTCTTCTATGGCTTCATTAAAGAAGGAAAATGACACTCTTAAAGGAGAAGTCATTGAGCTTAAAAGCTCAATCTCTAAGTTCCACAAAGGAAAAGAAGCCTTGGACACATTGATTGTGTCACAAAGACCACCACTAGTTAGACATGGTTTAGGCTTCAATGGAGCCTCCTCATCATCTCAAACTACATTTGTTAGAACTTCACAACCTCAAACCTCAAGCATTGAGGTAATTGGGAAGAAAAGTGCTCCTAGCACTAAGCTTTGTATGCTTAAGGGCAAAGGGAAGGCTCCCCAAAGCTCTAGAACCAAGATTCAAAGAGCTAACCATGCCTACATTTACAACAAAAAGCATGGTCATCCTCATAAAAAAATTTTCTACTCCTACACATTATACATGTTTATGCATGCATTCACATGACTATGGTATGAGAAGGCCCCCTACTCATACTAAATATATGCAAGGAAGAAAGACTCCTAAGTCTAAACTCCAATGCCATTATTGCACAAAATATGGGCATGTTAACATTCATTGTTTCATTAGGAAGGCTCACCTCAAATTAGAGGACCCTTCAAACTCTAACCCCCTAGGACCCAAGTATGTTTGGGTACTTAAGAAAAGGTAACTCACTTTTGTTGTGTAGGCGAATGTGGCAACCACCCAATCAAGCAATTGGTATGTGGATAGTAGATGTTCCAAGCACATGACTGGAAATAGAAAGCTATTCACGACATTAAAAAAAAAAAAGAGGGTGGAGTTGTCACATTTGGTAATAATGCCAAAGGTAAGGTAATTGGCATTGGAACCATTGGTAAAAATGGATGTTCATTAATTGATAACGTTCTTTTAGTTAGTGGCTTACAACATAATTTGTTAAGTGTAAGTCAATTGTGTGACAAAGGTAATAAGGTCACCTTTGATCCTAGAGAATGTCGAGTCACCACTTTAGTGGATGATGAAGTCATCTTTAAGGGTGAAAGAAAAGGCAATACCTACTCAACTGACTTAGACAATTTGGCTAATCAATCTTTTCAATGTCTTACGTCTTTGAGCAATAAAGCTTGGTTGTGGCATAGAAGGCTTGGACATGCAAGCATGGATCTTCTTCAAAGCCTATCCAAAGGAAAGTTAGTGAAAGGGTTTCCTAAGCTAAAATTCTCCAAGGATAAGACATGTGGTCCATGCCAAATGGGAAAGCAACACCATGCCTCTCACAAAGCCAAAAATGTTGTAAATACGTCTAGACCACTTCAACTTATCCATATGGACTTAATAGAACCTACTAGAAGTGCTAGCTTAGTTGGAAAACATTATGCACTAGTCCTTGTAGATGACTACTCTAAGTTCACATGGGTATCTTTTCTAGCTCATAAGAATGATTCTTTTGATGCTTTCAAAAGTTTTGCAAAAAGAGTTCAAAATGAAAAAGGTTACTTCATATATTCTATTAGAAGTGACCATGGAAAGGAATTTCAAAATGAATCATTTGAAAATTATTGTTTGGAGAATAGAGTTTTTCATAATTTTTCAACTCCTAGAACACTACAACAAAATGGTGTTGTAGAAAGGAAAAATAGAACTTTAGTAGAAATGGCCAGGGCAATGCTCAATGAGTATTCCTTACCAAATTACTTTTGGGCCGAAGCCATTAATACCTCATGTTATATTGCAAATAGAGTTTTCAAAAGACTCATTCTCAATAAAACCTCTTATGAGCTTTGGAATGGTATAAAACCCAAAATTTCATACCTAAGAGTATTTGGATGTAAGTGTTATATTTTGAACACTAGGGATAATCTTGGAAAATTTGACTCCAAAACAAATAAAGGAATCTTCTTGGGTTATTTCACCACAAGTAAAGCATATAGAGTCTTTAACAAAAGTACAATAGTAGTTGAGGAATCTATGAATGTTATTTTTGATGAATCTAGCAAACTTGATCTTGGAAAAGGTATTTTTATTGATGATCTTGTAGGTGATCTTGAAAAACTGGAATTGGATTATTCTACAAGAAGAGTTGATAAAGAAAAAGGAAGAAGGTGATTCATCAAGAATAGATGAAGACCAACATCAACATCAACAAGAAATTGGGCCAAGACAAGATCTACCCAAAGATTGGAGATTCTCCAAGTATCACCCTAGGGACCTAATCATTAGTGATACTTCTAAGGATGTAAGTACTAGATCTCAACTCTTAGATAATAATCTTGCATTTGTTTCTCAACTTAAGCTAAAGTCAATTGATGAGGCTCTTGATGATGAGTGTTGGGTACTTGTTATGCAAGAATAACTCAATCAATTTGAGAGAAACAAGGTATGGGAACTTGTTCCTAGGCCTAACGAATACCCAATTATAGGTTGTAAGTGGGTGTTTAGGAACAAGTTAGATGAGCATGGTCTCATTACTGAAAATAAGGCTAGATTGGTTGCCAAAGGATACAACCAAGAGGAAGGAATAGATTATGATGAGACTTTTGCCGCCATTGCAAGACTAGAGGCCATTAGAATTCTCTTAGCTTTTGCATGTCATATGAATTTTAAACTTTTTCAAATGGATGTGAAAAATGCTTTTTTGAATGGCATCATAGAGGAGGAAGTCTATGTTGAACAACCTCCCAGTTTTGAGTCTCATTGTTTTCCAAACCATGTTTTCAAATTAAACAAAGCCTTATATGGATTAAAACAAGCTCCAAGAGCTTGATATTAAAGGCTTAGTTCATTTCTCTTGAAAAATGATTTTGAGAAAGGGAAGGTGTACACCACACTATTTGTCAAAAAACACAAGCATGATACATTAATCATTCAAATCTATATTGATAATTATAGGACTAGGATGGTTAATCCTAAGTCTAAAACCTCTTTTGATCTTGACAAAGGAGATTAATCATTACTAATATTTTTATTAAGAGTTGATTTTGCAGAAAAATAAGTCTATCAAGTTAAGTTGGGAGAAAATCTCTCTAACTCTAAAGTGACTCGCGATTGCAATCAAGGATTCACGACCGCGACTCTTAAGAAGACTTGCCAAAAATCAGACAAGCTAAATTGTAGAGTCATTCTCGGTCGCGAACAAACAAAATGAAGCAAAGCAAAATGACATACGAATTCACGGTCTATGTCGCAACCGCGAATTACAAAAAGCTTCAAAAGGAAAAGAAGTCCATAATCAAAGCTTGACAAGTGTCCTAGGAAGTCGTTGGAAGTCAAAAATCACGAAGGCCACATGTTCGTAGCAACTGCGATTTGAGAAGTGAAAGTTGCACAATTTAGCAGGCTGTTTCGTGGTCAGGATCGCGGTCTGTACAATAAAAATCGCGACTGTGACTTATGCTGGCTGAAGAAACACAATGGATATATTTTTTTTGAAGCATTAATGAAAAGCTACCACATGAACTAGTCGTTAGACACAAAGTCGTAACTTTTGACTTTAGTAAGGAAAATGTGAACTAGCTGTTAAACTAGTCATTAAACACAAAGCCACAACGTTTGACTTTCATAAGGAAAATTGGAAATCACCAATGAGAAGCTGACACATGGACTAGCCGTTATACTAGTCATTGGACTAGCCATTAAACTAGTTGTTAGTCTCTTTGGTGGAATTTGGTATAAATACTCCACCAAACATTAATAAATGACAAGGTTAAGAAATTCATTATCAAGGGAAAAAGCTCTCAATATTTGTTACTCATTTCTTTCAATTTTCTTTATAAGATTGTTAATTGTTAGCTGTGAGCATTAAACACCATATTGTAAGGTTGTTGTATGAGCCTATAAAACACATCGAGATAGGTTTTAGCGTGAGCCTTGAAAACACTTGTGATAGGTTTTAGTATGAGCCTTAAAAACACTTGTAAAAGCTTTTATGTGAGCGTATAAAACACAAGTTGTAAGGTTTGGTATGAGCCTAAACACTAAGTTGAGTGTAAGCTTGTAAAACACTAGTGATTGAGTGAAAAACCCAATTGGTGAATTGGGGAGTGGACGTAGGGTTGGTTAATACCCGAACTACTATAAATCGTTTGTCTCAATCTTCTCATTTTTCCTCCTCACTTCTTTGTTTTTATAAATTTTCATACACCAATTCAACCCCCCTTTCTTGGTGCCAAAGGCTAATAAGTGGTATCAGAGTAAGATTTTCACATATCAAACCTTCATTGGGTGAAACAAGATCATGGCACAGGAAGCAATCTACTCACACCTAAGGCCACACTTTGTTGGAACCGACTATACTCATTAGAAGTATAGGATGAAAATCTATCTTGACATAGATATAGTGGATCTTTGGGATGTAGTCATCAATGAATGGAAGCCACCCACAAAGGTTGTGGATGGTGACAAAAAGCTGATTTCAAGAGAAGAATGGGTTGAAGCTCATACAAAGTCTAATGGGAGAAACAAAAAATCAATGTCCATTCTCCTAAGCTCCCTATCTAGAGAAGAGATTGGGAGAGTACAACACTGCCAAACAGCTCATGCAATCTGGAAGACCTTGGAGAATTATCATGAAGGCACAACTCTTATAAAGTCAGGCCATTTGGAAATGTACATCACTGAATGGGAACTCTTCATGATGAAGGACAATGAGACCATCACAGAAATGACCAACAGACTCTTGTCCATTATCTCTAACATGAAGAAGTTTGGAAGAGCTCTCACCATTTATGAAGTAAACACCAAAACCCTTAAAACTCTTCCACTTAATAAATTTGGTGCTAGAGTGTGTAGCATACAAGAATCCAATCCGAAGATTGGAAAGGTCCCAACATAAGTGCTATCAGGCAAACTCTTGACTCATGAGTTGGCCTTACAAAAAGATGAGCAAATGAAGAAGCTAAGGGGTTAAGGAGAAAAGCTAGAAAAGAAAATAATGGCTCTCAAAGCAGCAATCAAGGAGAAGGAAGTAGACACTTCCTCAAGTGATGAAGATAATGACAGAGAGGAAGAAGAGCTAGCAATGCTCTCCAGAAGAACTAAGGAGTTGATAAAAAGAAGAAAGGAGAGAAGAGTCTTTAAGAAAACTATCCCAAGTCCAAAAGAAAGATCAAATGATGTCACATGTTATGAATGTGGCAAACAAGGGCACATAAAGCATGAATGTCCCAAAATGAAAAAGAAGAAGAGATGGGACAAAGAAAAGAAGAAAAGCTTCTCAACTACTTGGGATGATAGCTCAAGTGAGGAAGAAGAAGAAGGAGAAGTGGTTAACATATGTTTCATGGCACAAGAGGACTCAACACAAGAGGAAAATGTGACTACCACCAAAACAAGTAATTAGCATGTGGATAGTGGATGTTCAAAGCATATGACTGGAAATAGAAGACCATTCACATCACTAAAAGAGAAAGAAGGTGGAGATGTCACATTTGGTAACAATGCCAAAGGTAAGGTTATTGGTATTGGAACCATAACTAAAAATGGTTATTCTTTAATTGATAATGTGTTATTAGTTAATGGCTTGCAACATAACTTATTGAGTGTAAGTTAATTATGTGACAAAGGTAACAAAGTCACTTGATCTAAGAGAATGTCGAATCGCCACTTTACTAGATGATAAGGTTATTTTCAAGGGTGAAAGGAAAAGAAATACCTAGTCAATTGACTTAGACAATTTGCCTAACCAATCTTTTAAGTGTCTTATGTCTATAAGCAATGAAGCTTGGTTGTGGCATAGAAGGCTTGGACATACAAGCATGGAACTTCTTTAAAGTCTCTCTAAATGGGAACTAATGGAAGGACTTCCTAAGCTAAACTTCTCCAAAGACAAGACATGTGGTCCTTACCAAATAGGGAAGTAACATCATGCCTCACATAAAGCCAAAAATGTTGTAAGTTCATCTAAACCTTTTCAACTTATTCATATGGACTTAATAGGACCTATTAGAAGTGCTAGCCTAGGTGGAAAACACTATGCACTAGTCCTAGTTAATGATTACTCTAGGTTTATATAGGTATCCTTCTTAGCTCATAAGAATGATTCATTTGATGCTTTTAAAAGTTTTACAAAAATGGTTCAAAATGAAAAAGGTTACTTCATTTTTTCTATTAAAAGTGACCATGGAAAGAATTTCAAAATGAATTTTTTTGAAAATTATTATTTAGAGAATAGAGTTTTTCATAATTTTTCAACTCCTAGAACACCACAATAAAATGGTGTTGTAGAGAGGAAAAATAGGACTTTCGTAAAGATGGCTAGGACAATGCTTAATGAGTATTCATTACTTAATTAATTTTGGGTCGAAGCCATCAATACCTCATGTTATATTCCAAATAGAGTTTTCAAAAAACTCATTCTCAATAAAACATCTTATGAGCTATGGAATGGTAGAAAACCCTAGATATCATACCTTAGAGTATTTAGATGTAAGTGCTACATTTTGAACACCAAGGATAATCTTGGGAAATTTGATTCAAAAACCAATGAAGGAATCTTTTTGGGTTATTCCACTAGTAGCAAAGCTTATAGGGTCTTTAATAAGAGTATTATGGTAGTTGAAGAGTCTATAAATGTTGTATTTGATGAATCTAGTAAGCTTGATCTTAGGAAAGGTACTTTTGTTGATGATCTTGTAGGTGAATTTGAAAAGATGGGCTTGAAAGATCCTATAAGAAAAGATGAAGATGACTCTTCAAAAGTGGATGAAGATCAACAACATCAACAAGAAGAAGAACTAAGACAAGAACTATCCAAATATTGGAGATTCTCCAAGTATCATCCCAAAGACTTGATCATTGGTGATACTTCAAAGGGTGTAAGTACTAGATCTCAATTTCATCATTTAGATCATAATCTTGCTTTTGTTTCTCAAATCGAGCCAAAATCAACTAATGAGGCTCTTAATGATGAGAGTTGGGTACTTGTTATGCAAGAAGAACTCAACTAATTTGAGAGAAACAAAGTATGGGAACTTGTCCTCAGGCCTAAGGAATACCCAATTATAGGTTGTAAATGGGTGTTTAGGAACAAGTTAGATGAGCTAGGGGCCATCATAAGAAATAAGGCTAGATTGGTTGCCAAAGGGTACAACCAAGAGGAAGGCATTGACTATGATGAAACTTTTGCTGCCATAGCAAAGTTAGAGGCCATTAGGATTCTTTTAGCATTTACATGTTATATGAATTTTAAGCTTTTTCAAATGGATGTAAAGATTGCTTTCTTAAATGGTATCATTGAGGAGGAAGTTTATGTTAAATAACCTCCCGATTTTGAGTCACATTATTTTCCTAACCATGTTTTCAAACTAAACAAACCCTTGTATGGTTTAAAACAAGCTCCAAGAGCTTGGTATGAAAGGCTTAGTTTATTTCTCTTGCAAAATGATTTTGAGAAAGGGAAGGTTAACACCACATTATTTGTGAAAAAGCACAAGCATGACACTTTAATTGTCCAAAGCTATATTGATATTATTATCTTTAGTGCTACTAATGAATCTCTTTGTGAGGAATTTGCTAAGTGTATGACTAAGGACTTCGAAATGAGAATAATGGGAGAGCTCAAATTCTTTCTTAGTCTACAAATCAAGCAATCCAAAGAAGGGATCTTCATCAACCAAGCCAAATGCACAAGGGAAATGCTCAAGAAGTTTTGCATGAAAGGATGCAAGAAAGTTAGAACACCAATGAGTAGTACCATCAAACTTGATAAGGACGAATCGGGTAAGACGGTAGATGAAAAAAGATATCGAGGTATGATCGGATCTCTACTCTATCTTACTACTTCTAGGCCAAATATAATATTTAGTGTTTGCATGTGTGCCAAGTTTCAATCCTCTCCTAGGGAATCTCACTTGAATGCTGTGAAGAGAATTTTTAAATACTTGTATGGCACAATTCACTTAGGACTATGGTATCCTAGGAACACATCTTTTAGCCTAGTATTCAGATGCGAATTACGTAGGTAGTCTTTTAGATAGAAAAAACACTTTCAGGACTTGCCAATTTATAGGAGAATGTCTAGTCTCTTGATTTAGTAAAGAAGTAAGTATCGACTGCCTTGTCCACTGCGGAAGCCGAGTATGTGGCTATCGATTGTTATTACACCTAAGTTCTCTGGATGAAACAATAATTGAAGGACTTTGGCAAAGCTATAGATCACATTCCTATCAAATGTGATAATACAAGTGTTATTAATCTCTCTAGGAACCCCATCCAACACTCTAAGAGTAAGCATATTGATATTAGACATCACTTTCTTAGAGATCATGTCCAAAAAGGAGATGTTATGTTGAAATTCATTAACATAAATCATCAACTTGCAGACATTTTCACTAAACCTCTCAATGAAGAAAGGCTAAACTTCATTAAGAGAGAATTAGGGATGTTTGATGGAAATTCCCTAAAATGAAAATTTTGATCTTAGAAATATTTGCTTTATTTGGATGATATTGTTGTGAATTATATGATTTTCATATTTGAGTTGAGATGTCTTAATTTTAGATGGCAATTGTGAATTTATATGACAAATTGCATAAATTAGACATCAAGATATTAATGCGGATCACAAGTTTTTAAAATTTTTACCCTTATCTTTGATGACTCATAATTTGCGATCGCTATTCCTTGTTCACGGTCATGAAAATCACTTCCCACCACTAATTTTGTCAAATTTTCAAAATGTTGACTGTTAAATTGCGTCTTTCCGAGGAAAATTTGTTTGTTACTTACATGTTTCGGAATTAGCGATCGCAACTGAGGAAATCGCTGATGCAAATTAGAGTAACTGACTTACATTTATGAGATTTAATGGCCAACCATTTCCAACCCTTCATTTAATCCATTTCTAGCCATTGGATAATCTTTTTAGCCTATAAATATCCCCTTAAACAGTGTTTTCGTCACAACTCACAAATCCAAACTGTCTCTTCTCTCAAATTCTCTATTTGAACTTTGTTTTTCTTTTCTCTTTGAAAACAAAAAATGTGATCCCACATGTTTTATCTGTTTCTTTTTCAAAGCATTTGTCTTGAGCATCTATTTGTTTAATCTTTATTATTTACACCTTTAATACTTATGATTGTTTATATTTCCTTTTATGTTATCTAACCTTTCTGATTTTGCCAAAGGGGGAGAGATCGAAAGATACAGAGGAAGAAAGATAAAGGGGGAGAGATAAGTAAAAAGGGGG
This sequence comes from Omphalea diandra, assembly GCA_949677035.1. Classification (NCBI taxonomy): domain Eukaryota; kingdom Viridiplantae; phylum Streptophyta; class Magnoliopsida; order Malpighiales; family Euphorbiaceae; genus Omphalea; species Omphalea diandra. The sequence continues at coordinate 5,851 of CATIWR010261000.1, read as the reverse complement.
AGAGATTAGTGAAATTTATCCTAAGATGCATAAGTTAAGGGAGAGCAACAAAGAGCAACTTAAAGGAACTTAAGTCAATTTGACACTTAGGATTTTTGGAGCTTAGAAAATTTTTATCTTTTGCTAAAAATTATCATTAAAGTCCTATAAGTAGTATTCAATTTTAATGTTCTATATTTATTCTTCATTTTGGATCAATCTAGGTTGTCAAAATCAAAAAGGGGGAGATTGTTGGACTAGAATGGTTAATCCGAAGTCTAGAACCTCTTTTGATCTTGACAAAGGAGATTGATCATCACTAATGTTTTTATTAAGTATTAATTTTACAGAAAAATAAGTCTCTCAAGTTAAGTTGGAAGAAAATCTCTCTAACTCCAAAGTGACTCGCCACCGTAATCAAGGATTCGCTATCGCGACTCTTGAGAAGACTTGCCAAAAATCAGATAGGCTAAATCACAGAGACATTCTCGGCCGCAAACAAGCAAAATGAAGCAAACCAAAAATGACAGACAAATTAGTGGTCTGTGTCGCGTCGGAGTCGCGACTGCGAATTACAAAAAACTTCAAAAGGGAAAGAAGTCCACAATCAGAGCTTGACAAGTATCTTAGGAAACCATTGGAAGTCAAAAATCATAAAGGCTACATGTTGGTAGCAACCGCGATTTGAGAAGTGAAAGTTGCACAATTTGGCAAGCTGTTTCGCGGTCAGGATCACGGTCTGTATAATGAAAATCACGATCGCGACTTATACTGGCTGAAGAAACACAATGGCTATGTTTTCCTAAAGCACTAATGAAAATGATGCCATGTGAACTAGCCGTTATACTAGCCATTAGACACAAAGCCGCAACTTTTGACTTTCGTAAGGAAAATTAGAAATCACTAATGGAAAGTTGACACATGGACTAGCCATTAAACTAGCCGTTAAACTAGCCATTGGACTAGCCATTAAACTAGTCATTAGTCTCTTTGGTGGAATTTAGGTATAAATACTCCATCAAACATTAATAAATGACAAGCTTAAGAAATTCATTATCAAGAGAAAAAGCTCTCAATCTTTACTACTCATTTCTTCCAATTTTCTTTATAAGATTGTTAATTATTAGGTGTGAGCATTAAACACCATATTGTAAGGTTATTGTGTGAGCTTGTAAAACACATCGAGATAGGTTTTAGTGTGAGCCTTGAAAACACTTATGATAGGTTTTAGTGTGAGCCTTGAAAACACTTGTAAAAGGTTTTTGTGTGAGCCTGTAAAACACAAGTTGTAAGGTTCGGTGTGAGCCTAAACACTAAGTTGAGTGTAAGCTTATAAAATACTAGTGATTGAGTGCAATACCCAATTGGTGAATTGAGGAATAGACATAGGGTTGGTTAATACCCGAACCACTATAAATTGCTTATCTCAATCTTCTCATTTTTCCTCCTCACTTCTTTGTTTTTATAAATTTTCATACACCAATTCAACCCGCCTTCCTAGTGCCAAGGGCCAATAATGATACTATCTTTGGTGTTATTAATGAATCTCTTTGTAAGGATTTTTCCAAGTGTATGACTAGGGAATTGGAAATGAGCATGATGAGAAAGCTTAAATTCTTTCTCGGTCCATAAATCAAGCAATCCAAGGAAGGGATCTTCATCAACCAAGCCAAATATATAAAGGAAATGCTAAAGAAATTCAAAATGGATGGTTGCAAAGTAGCTAAAACTTTAATGAGCAGTACCATCAAACTAGATAAGGATGAATCGAGTAAAAAAGTAGATGAAAAGAGATATCGAGGTATGATCGGAGCTCTACTCTATCTTACTGCTTCAAGATTGGATATAATGTTTAGTGTTTGCATGTGTGCTAGGTTTCAATCCTCCCTTAGAGAATCTCATTTGTATACTATTAAAAGGATCTTTAAGTATTTGTATGGCACAAAACACTTAGGGTTATGGTGTCCTAGGGATTCGTCATTTAGTCTCATAGGGAATTCAGATGCAGATTATGCTGGTAGCTTGCTAGATAGAAAAAGCACTTCCAGGACTTGCCAATAAATAGGTGAATGCCTAGTTTCATGGTTTAGTAAAAAGCAAGTATCAATTGCCTTATCTACTGTGAAAGCTGAGTATATAGCGACGGGTTGTTGTTGCACCTAAGTTCTTTGGATGAAACAACAATTGAAGGATTTTAGCAAAATAGTTTATCACATTCCCATCAAATGTGATAACACAAGTGCTATTAATCTTTCTAGAAATCCCATCCAACACTCTAGGAGTAAGCATATAGATATAAGATACCATTTTCTTAGAGATCATGTGCAAAAGGGTGATGTTGTGTTAGAATGTATTGACACAAATCATCAACTTGCAGACATTTTAACTAAACTTCTAAATGAAGAAAGGATGAACTTCATTAAGAGAGAATTGGGAATGTTTGATGGAAGTTCCCTAAATTGAAAATTTTGATGCTATGATTAATTATTATATACGTTATGCATGAGTGATGATTGTATGAATAGGTTTATTATTTATTTCTAGTGGATCACATGTTTTCAAAATTTTCTTATACTTATCCTTGCTGACTCATAATTCGCGGTCGCTATTTCTTCTTCGCGGTCGCTATTTCTTCTTCACGGTCGCGAATTATAAGTCAACTTGACCCGATTGTCAAATGTCAATTCATAGTCGCAAAAATTATTCTTCACTGTGAATTTTGGTCAATTTTTTAAAAATATGACCGTTGACGCGCTTTTCTCCGAGAAAAATTTATCTGTTACTCACATTTTTCAGAATTTGTGGTCACGACTTCCAATTTCACAGACACGAATTAGAGTAACCGCCTAGGCAATTAAGTGATTTGATTCCCAATCATTTCCTCTCTTCAATTAATTCATTTTTAGCCGTTTATGACCGTTTTTGCACCCCTTCATGCCTATAAATACCCCCTTCAATAGTGTTTTCCTCACTTCACTTCCAAACACTTCATCTCTCTTTAAAATGTCTCAATCTTTCTTCTTCTCTTTTGCAATGGCTCTGAAGAAATTCTCTAAGGCTGATAAAGGCAAGGTTGTGGCTCAGCTCTCGGCACCTCCTGCCCTCCATCTCATGAAGGGAATCACTAAGGAGGAAAAGGAAAGATTCAAGGCGAACTCCTCCAAAGAAATTATATCGAACAAAATCCCTTTGACTTTTATGCTAGAGACATTGGGCATCAATGCAGAGATCCTGATCTTTCTCTCCAATCTGAGCTGGAATGAATTCATCTTCCGAGATGAACCAGGATAAGAGGAGATAGTATGTGAGTTCATGTGCATCGTGCAACTTAGTTGAAAATCCAATTCGAGAGCAGGCCAATACGGGTTGGTGTTTTGGGCCTTCGGCAACCCCTTCTACATCACCTTTGACCAATTATCCTTACTTTTCAACCTACAAGTTGGAGAACATATCCCATTCATCATCTCAGCACTCAACATCATCTACTCTGAATTTTGGTCGGAGATATCCATCGAAACCAAACGTGACCCCCGCTTCTCCTTATCCAAACACATAAAAACCATACCCTTGTGGATCCTTCATCGATCATCACCTTCTCAGTCAATGCAAGAGGTAATGGTAATGAGAAGGTTTCACAGAAGGACTTGGCATTCTTATTTTGCCTTGTCAAAAACCAACGTATCCAAATCGGTCGTTACCTTGTGGATCAATTGATCCACATGAGTACTAAACCCAAAAGCTAGTTTTTCTTGCCCTCTCACATAACAACCATCTACCGCTTTGTTGGAGCACTTTATGAGGAAAAAGAGAAATTCCTCACCAAGAAGCTTCTTCCCTCTCAAAACTTTCTAGACCTAACCTACCTCATCAGTGTCAAGGCAATCCATCCGGACACTTATATCTACACCCTTGGTGCCATCAAAGTGAAGAAAATGGAAACCTCCTAAGCTTCCAAGCGAAAGAGGCTTTAAATCGAAGGAGGCAACATTCCAATCCCTCCTCCTCAACCAAAACCAAAGTCCAAGTTATCTCTTACCACCGTTGATCGCAAGTTGGACAAGCTTATGAGGATGATAAAGAGAAGGTTCCTCTTTTTTTCTCATCTTCATAACAATATGATGGATCTCTGAGAGAAACTAGGAGTTCCTCCTTGCCATCTTCCAGACTTCACCGAATTTGAAGATACACAAGATGGAGATGGCAATGAAGATGATGTAGAGGATGGAGACGAAGCTGAGGGATAACAACAAGTGCTAGATGCACCATCTTCCGAAGTTGATTCTCCACTACTTTAGATTATGGATCATTTGTATTTATTTTTTCACTTTCCTTATGTTTTTTTTTTCTACAAATCTTGTGATCACACAGTTATGAATATATATAAATAAAACTTGTTTCTTTGCAAACATTGTTATTTTATGTGATTGATGTTTCTTCTTTTATCCATTGCATTATGTTTGCTCCTTATGAATTCTTACACATGAGTTTCATTTTTTTTCTTTTCCTTTTTTACCCTCTTTTTGATATTGCCAAAGGGGGAGAGATTGTGAAAGGGAGAAAATAATGAAATAACTTGAGAATAACTATAGCATAAATTGAGGGGGAGCAATATACCTATTGTTTTATCAACTTCACCATTGATTGAATAAATGTTATACTTAGTAATTTTTGTCATAAGCATTCATTGAATCATCTTATAATCCAACTTCACCTTCCTGCATCATTTTCACTTAAGGATCAATCTAAGTTGTTAAAATCAAAAAGGGGGAGATTGTTGGACTAGGGTAGTTAACCCTAAGTCTTAGGCTTCTTTTGATCTTGACAAAGGGGATTGATCATCTTTAATGGTTCTATTTAGTGTTATTTTGTAGTTCTTATGAAAGTCTTTAAGTTAGAAGTTGGATAGAAATCTTAATCTTCAAAGTATGTGAAGTAACTTCTAAATCACGACCGCGATCCATTAGAAGACTTGTTAGAAGTTCAGACAGATAAAATCACGGAGTAATTCTCAGTCGTGATTCATCCAAAGGAAGAACTCCAAAAGTGACAAATGAATTCGTGGTGTAAAACTTGCCTCAGTCGCGACCGCAAATTTTGAAGTAACTCAAGATGCAATCAAGTCCACAATCACAGCTTAACAAGTGTCCCAAGTAATCATTAGAAGTCAAAAATCGCAAGGGGAACTTATTGGTAGTGACCGCGAACCCAAAAGAAAAAGATGAACACTTTTGGCAAAGGAATTCGCGTCCAGAGTCGCGTCCTGTACAAGATAAATTGTGACCGCTACTTTTGAGAGCAGGTGAAAGGCAACAACTATATTTTTTTGATGCACTAATCAGAAGCTACCACATGGACTAGTCGTTAGACACAAACAGGGTTTTCTTTATGGAATTTCGCGATCACAAATATGTAGTAGCGACCGCGAAATGGCTGTCAAGCATTTAATACAAAAATCTATCTAGCATACTTTGATGATTTTGTACCAGTTTTATTGCAACGTCTCTTTGGTGGGTAGAGGTTATAAATATCTCACCAAACATATGTAAATGCAAGAGAATTAATAACTTTGAAACCAAACTCTTGTAATTTTGCTATTCACTCTTTTCTATTCTTTAAGTCATTGTTGGGTGTGAGCATAAAGACCATTTGTAATAGGTTATAGTGTGAGCCTATTAAAACACTAAAAGAGGTTGTTGTATGAGCCTATTAAAACACAAGTTGTAAAGGTTGTTGTGTGAGCCTAAAAACACAAGTGTAAAGGTTATTGTGTGAGCCTTCAAACACAAGAGTAAAAATTTAGTGTAAGCTTGAAAACACCTTTGAAAGATAGTGGAATACCCAATTTCGAAGAATTAGGGAGTGGACGTAGGGT
>CATIWR010260978.1:0-15918 GCA_949677035.1 Omphalea diandra | reverse complement strand
AGCTAGACAAGGATGAATCGGGTACGGTAGTACATGAAAAGATATATCGAGGTATGATCAGACATCTACTCTATCTTACTGCTTTTATACCAGATATAATGTTCAATGTTTGTATGTGTGCTAGGTTTCAATCTTCACCTAGGGAATCTCATTTGAATGCTGTAAAGAGGATTTTCAAATATTTGTAAGGCACTATTCACTTAGGACTTTGGTATCCTAGAAACTCTTCCTTTAGCCTAATAGGGTACTCGAATGCAAATTACGCAGGTAGTCTTTTAGATAGAAAAAGCACTTCCGAGACTTACCAATTCATAGGAAAATGTCTAGTCTCTTGGTTTAGTAAAAAACAAGTATCGATTGTCTTGTCCACTGCGGAAGCCGAATATATGGCAGCGGGTTGTTGTTGCACCCAAGTTCTTTAGAAGAAATAGCAATTAAGGGACTTTGGTAAAGTGATTGATCACATTCCTATCAAATGTGACAATACTAGTGCTATTAATCTTTCAAAAAATCCCATCCAACATTCTAGAAGTAAACATATAAATATTAGGCATCACTTTATTAGAGATCATGTACAAAAAGGTGATGTTGTGTTAGAATTCTTTGACACTAGTCATCAACTTGCAGATATTTTCACTAAACCTCTAAATGAAGAAAGAATGCACTTCATTAAGAGAGAATTAGGAATGTCTGATGGAAGCTCCCTCAAGTGAAAATTCTTGTTTGATCTAGTGTGATATATGTGTGTGTTATGTTTAATTCATGATATTAAAAGATTTTATACTTTGATTTTAGGAGATCACATGTTTTTTCAAAATTTTCATTCTTATCCTTGATGACTCGCAATTTTCGGTCGTTATTCATTCTTCACGGTCGCGAATTACAAGTCAACTTTTTTGGGTATCAAATGTCAATTCGCGATCGCAAAAATCACTCTCCATCGCGAATTTTGTTGATTTTTCAAAATTCTAACCTTTGCAGCGCATATTCCTGAGGAAAATTTGTCCATTACTCACATTTTTCAGAATTCGCTATCGCGATTGAAGAAATCGTGGACGTGAATTATAATAACCGACTCATATTTATGAGATTTGATTGTCAACCCTTGCCAACCCTTCATTTAATCCATTTCTAGTCATTTCTAAAACCCCTGGAAGCCTATAAATACCCCCCTTAAACAGTGATTTCATCATAACTCAATTCTACCTACTTTCAAATCTCCAAATCTCTCAAATTTCTCCTCTCTCTCAAGCAACTACCATGGCACCCAAGAAATCCTCAAGAGCCGACAAGGGCAAGGGAATTGCATAACCCTCTGCCCCTCATTCTCTTCTCAACATGAGAGAAGTAACTCGTGAGGAAAAGGAAAGATACAAAGCAAACCTCTCCAAAACCATCCTCCCAAACAAAATACTTTTTTTTCTTTCTGCTCGAATCTCTTGGTCTCGCCAACGAAATTCGGGCATTCCTGTCCAATCTGGGCTGGAATGACTTTATTTTTAGTGTGGAACCCGGATACGAGGAGATCGTTTGAGAGTTCATGTGCATGGTTCAATTGAGCAACAAAATGGAGTCTCCTATCGGGTAATATGGAATGACTTTTCGAGCATTCGGAGATCTATACTACATCACATTCGAGCAGTTGTCTGGCCTCTCCACTCTTCAAATCAGTGAGCACATTCCCTTTGTCATTGCTGCTCTCGATGTCATTTACTCAGAGTTTTAGGTAGAGATTTCGATAGAGGCCAAGCACGACCCTCGATCTTCCTTGGCAAAACACATCAAGACATTGCCATTATAGATCCTTCACCGCATCATTACATTCTCCATCAACGCTAGGGGCGATGGAAACGAAAAGGTATCACAGAAAGATCTTGCCTTTCTCTTCTGCTTGGTGAAAACAAGCCCATCCAAACTGGCAGGTATCTGGTGGATCAGTTGATTCACATAAGCACCAAGCCGAAGAGTTAGTTTTTACTTCCATCGCATGCCGCTGCTATTTATCGATTTGTGGGCGCTCTTGACGAGGACAATGAAAAGCTTCTCACCAAAAAGTATCTACCTTTACAGAACTTTTTGGATCTCACATACCTCGTCAACGCCAAGGTGATACATCCTTACTCCTACGCCTATTTACTTGGCGTATATAGTGCACAGCGACTGGAGAGTTCTTAAGCCTCCAAGAGGAAGCGCCTCGACATTGAAGAGGTTCCTTCTTCAGCCCCTTCTGCTCCTCTTTCACCAAAGCCAACTGAAAAAGCATCGTTTTCCACCATCAACTGCAAGTTGGATAAGATTATGTGAATGATGAAGAGACGATCACTCTTTCTCTCCCATCTCCACAGTGACATGGTGGATCTACAGGAGAAACTCGGAATTCCACCTTGTCACCTCCCCAACTTTACAGATTTTGACGATACTTAAGATGGGGATCAAGGTGTGGAAGATGGAGATGAAGCTGAAGGCGGCCTCCTAGAGACTGCGGCAGACTCTTCTGGCTATGATAGTGATTCACAAGCATTTTAGTGTTTAGGTTTCTTTTTGTACTTTGTTTTTATTTGGTTACCTTTTGTAATCCAAACTTGTGATCTCAAAGTTAGTATATATATATATATATAAGTTTGTTTTTACATCTCTTTGTGCTCTTCATGTATGTTTCTTATATAATATTGCTTCTTATGCTTAACTTTCCTTAATTATCTTTAGTCTTTACTAACTCTTTTTGATCTTGCCAAATGGGGAGATAAAATAAGATTTAAGTGAAAAATTAGAGAACTAATTAAGGGGGAGTAAGCAAGCAAGTGCATAAGTTAAGGGGAAGTAACTTAAGCAAATTAGTTTTACACTTAGAAAGTTTTTGCTAAGTTATTTTACACTTAGGAATCTTTGCTAAGTTATAATTCAATTTTATTTCTCTACACTTATTTTTCACTTTGGATCAATCTAGGTTATAAAAATCAAAAAGGGGGAGATTGTTGGACTAGGATGATTAATCCTAAGTTTAGAACCTCTTTTGATCTTGACAAAGTAGATTGATCATCACTAATATTTCAAATAAGTGTTGATTTTGCAAAAGTGAATCAATCTCTCAAGAAGAAATGAAAGGAGTTGATAAACTCCAAAGTGGCATGTAAATCGCGACCACAATCTAGGATTCGCGACCGCGACTCATATTAAGACATGTTAAAATTCAAGCAGGCGAAATCGCAGAGCCATTCTTGGCCGCAACCTTTGGAAAAGAAGAAGCCAAAATGTGACAAACGAATTCGCGGTGAAAGTTACGCCTTAGTCGCGATCGCAAAATTCAAAGTAACTCAAGAGGGAAGTAAGTCCACAACCACAGCTTGATAAGTGTCCCAGAAGACTGTTGGAAGTCAAATTTCATGAAGGCATCTTGTTGGTATTGACTGCAAACCCTATGGAAGAAAGTTGACCATTTTGGCAGATGTATTCGCGTTCTCTATCGCGGACTGTGCAAGAAACTCACGACTATGACTTCTGAAAGTAGGTAAAAGACAATGGTTATATTTTCCTAGTGAACTAATAAGAAGCTGCCACGTGAACTAGTCGTTAGACACAAACAGGGTTTCCCTTCAAGAATTTGGATTTTGTGACCTCGAAATACAGTAGCGACCACAATTTCATCCTGACAAGCATTTAATGCAAAAATATGTTAAGCATATCTCAAAGATTTGATGAGCTATGATCTGCAACATCTCTTTAGTGAAGTTTGGCCATAAATACTCTACCAAACAGCCATGAATAAGGTTGTTAAGGAATTTATTACAAGTGATTAAAGCTCTCAATCTTTACTACTCATTTTCTTCATCTTTTTTATGAAATTGTAATTGTTAGGTGTGAGCATTAAACACCAAGTAGTGAGGTTTTGTGTTAGCCTGCAAAAACACTTCTAGAAAGGTTTAAGTGTGAGCCTAGTGAAACACTTGAGTGAGGTTTGTGTTAGCCTAAAAACACATTGTTGTAACGTTTTGTGTTAGCCATCAAAACACAAGTTGTACAAGTTGGGTGTGAGCTTGAAAACACTATTGAGATAGTGAAATACCTAATTGATTAATTGGGGAGTGGACGCAAGGTCAATTATACCCGAACCACTATAAATTGATTGTCTCTCTTCTACTCTTTCTTCTCCCCTTTATCTTTGTTTTTGAAATTTTTATTCACCAATTCAACTCCCCTTCTTGGTGCCTAGGGACAACAACACCCTTCTCCCGCGAGTCCTCACAAGGACACCCATAGGGACCCAAAAATATTAAATAAATTTTTATATTTATTAGATGTATATATAAATATTTCATGTGTATTATTAGCCCCAGTGCACCAAGAAAGGGAGTTAAATTGGCGGCAAATTTGAACTTTCAGAGGAAGTACACGTAATTAAAAGATTAGTGAAAGTGTAAAAAAAGAATAAAGACAAGATTTATAGTGACTTGGGTATTAACCAACCCTACATCCACTCTTTAGTTCAATAATTAGGTGTTTCACTAAATCACTAGTGTTTTACAAGCTCACATCAACTTAGTGTTTATGCTCATACCAAACTTTACAAGTGTTTTCCTAAGGCTCACACTCAAACCTTACAATTGTTTTGTCAAGGCTAACACTCGAACCTATGCAAGAGTTTTTTAAGGCTCACTCTAAAACCCAAACAAGAGTTTTTTTGTACAAAGGCTCACTCTTAAACACAAACCTAAGGTGCTTAAAGCTCACACCAATATATAAAGAAATAAAGAGTTAAAGTTGTGAGAATTAACTTTGTAAGAGTTTTGGCACAATCAATGGTTATTCTCTTACATTTAAGTCTATTTAGTGATGTATTTATAGACTACAATCACCAAAGAGACGTTACAAATAAAATTATCCCCAAATCTCCTAAGTATGTCGGGCAAATCCTACATTTAATGCTTGTCAGATGAAATTCATAGTCAATATCTTTATTCGCGATCGCAAGTTTCACATAACCTCGTTTGTATCTAATGGCTAGTCCACATGGCATCACACCATTAGTTCTTCAAAAAAATAACCATTGCATTTCTTGAGCAATAATGAAATTCGTGGTTGTTATTTTCTTCTTTAGACGCAGTGCTCACCACAAAATTGTTTGCTTAAATGGAGAAGTTGCTTTATCAAAATCACGGTCGCTACACATCTTTTGTTACCACAAAATTTGATCTTCTAACGGTTATTTAGGACATCTGGCATGATCTGGTTGAAGATTTAGTTCCCTCTAGGTGAATGCAAAAGTCGCGATTGTGACTATAGACATGACATGCACTGTGAATTCGTCTATATGAGATTCATTTAACTCTTTCAGAGAATAGTGGTCGGTAGCTTCTACTTCATGACCACGAATTAAATTGCAAATGTCAATCTTTAAGATTAAAGCTTCCATTCAACTTCCAAAGAAATTCTAGCTAAATATCTGCAAGGTCAACACTTGAAATTGACATTAAAACCTTTTAATCTATATTGTCAAGATCAAAAAAGAGTTTTGACTTAGGTTTGAACAACATAGTCCAACATGTATAATTATATATTTATTAATTTATAGCATAAAATATATTTATTTTATAATATATAAATTATATTTTTAGAAAATAATTTAAAAGTAATAAGAAAAGAAACAAAATTTGCCTTACGGGGATTTTTCGTTGAGAGGGAAATCCCCCTAGAGGTGGGGATACGGGGGTTCCCCCCATCTGGAGGGCAGAGTAGGGATGGGGACAGCCCCAGCCTTGCCTTGTTGCCATTCCTAATTTTTGTGTTTAATTCTAGTTAATTTTAGTTAGATTGCAGGTTATTTTGGAGTAATTATGATAAAGAAGCAGTAATAACTATTAATTTAAACGATGCATCAATTTACAGGACTAAAAATAGAGGAAGAATATTAAGTTACAGACATGGCACATGAGTCGAATAATGTGTCATGCAACAACTCAATGGCAACATATGCATAGCTACTTAAAAGTTGGATTATCAATTCATTAGTTAGAAGCAGAAACTAGTTTCATGGGGCCATAACATGACCCATGCTAACGTCAAGTTCTACCCTTTTAAACCCTCATCTTCTTCTTTTTAAAACTAAACCTCCCAAAACCCAAGATCTATCGCACACTCATTGCCACCCCCTCTTACACTTTCTCCTCCAAACTCCACTACTCCCACCATGATAATCATCAAAAACGTTAGAAAACACATGATGATTGACTTCTCAAAATGACTTTTAAAGATTTAAATCCTAATTTCTTTTTACTCATCCAACATTGAAACATTACCAACATCCCCCATAGTCGACAACCCATTCGACTGAACCTCCATTTCATTGAGCTAAACAATGTAATTTACTACAAAACCTTAAAAATTGAGGGTTAAAGGCTAAAAAGTTTCTTTGTAACTCCACTTTTCAAATTCTCAGCCTCAAAAAAGAGGTGGATAAGTTATTAGCAAATAGTGGCTTAAGCTAATTCAATTCCCTAAGGTTATCGGCATACACCAACAACACCCATGAATTTCTAGGCACCCTAACCTTAAGACAACCCAAAAATTTCATTAACGTCACCACTTTCACTATTTGACTATTTGGAACTTTATAAATAGTGCATTTAGACATGTTCAATGAAGTTTATAGCTTTGCAAATGAAGGTTTCATCTAAACCTCTCCCTCTACAATGAATGAAGCTTTTGGCATGAGATAGCAGAAGAAAAGACAATATTCATGCCAAGACATTCAAAGTCAAATGCCATTCGTAGCCCAACTTTGTGATATGTTCAAAGGTTATTGGCATATATACTATTTGCTCGAGGTGTACACAGGCCTAATTACCAAAAATGATTTATTTTTTTTTATGGTGTATGGTATAAGAGCAAAGGTATAATAGTGGGGTATGGCTACTACAACATTTACAAGTTGTGGTCAAAGCAACTATAGAAAAGGGCCATCAAGAAGGTAATCAAAGTATTGTGGCCCTGACCCCAACCAATTCACAAATCATGGAGTGCTTGGATCAGCTTGGAAATAGTTACAATTAATATAGGATCAGCATGTAGCTTACCTCATGCATATGGAGTTCCAACAATCTCTTCCCCCACCAAATTAGTAAAATTTAAAATTCACTAATTTTATTTATTTATTTTATTTCATTTAAATTTGTAACAATTTAGTGCTTGTATTAGTACTTTTATTGTGGTACTTTATATTTTATAATGATTTTATTGTTATAGGTTTATAATTGGTAATGTTGAATGTATCAATTTATAAACTTTTAATTTCAAATGTTAGTTTGTGGAAATATGTGTTTTGGTTGTGTGATTTTCGTTTTACTTAAATGTGAATGTGGTCTTATGAATGTGAGGATGCGCATTGTAGTCGTTGAGAATTTATGCTTATTTGCTTTATAAGTGACTATATGATTGTTAAAAATTTTGTGGTTGTTTGTGTAATATATGCATGTGGTTTAGTTCAATTCCAATTGCATGGACAATGCCAAGGCGTATGCACTTGTGTTAGGATATGTTTTGTTTTAAAAATAATAATATATTTCACATTTTGAGATTATGCATTAATCTCATGTATGTTAGTTCAGTAGTGAAGTGGATTTTTTTGGAAATGGATAATGTTAGGCAACAATTTGGCACCAAGCTTGTACAAGTCACATGAAAATGGAAACACATTTCTTTTTTACCTTGAATTTAATTTTTTTATAAACATTAATGATAATTTTTAATTTAAGATTTAGGAGAGACTAGAAGTAATTCTTTCATTCTTGAGATTTTGAATTAAATTTATTCTTTCAAATTTTTTTGGATTCATTAAAATTGTAAAAAGAGAATTATGATTTATTTATTTATTTACTTTAATAACTTATACCCTTTTTAGTGTGGTCGTCTGCTCTAAGGTTAAAGTAGAATTAACTTGAGTGTCGATATTTTCATGCCTTGTGTTTTTTTTTTTTTTGGGATTTTCAAATGTTTATAATGAAACTTTGCATGATTATCTTATTAGGAAGATTAGACATTTGAAATAGCTTAATAAATGAGTATGTGATTTTCTTGTCTAGAATGGTTAAGAAATTTGCTTAAGTCATTGCATCTAGGGAATCGAATGCTTGTTTCACTTCAAACATATGCATGCTAGTATGTTAAAAAAAATCTCACTAATTCTAGCACAAGGAATGCAATCTTTTGAGACAAAATATTAATTCATACTTGATCAAGGAAAGCATTTAGGCATTCTTTATGTATGCTCATTTAGCATCATTTTATCCTTTACACCTTTTTATGCCTTAAAAGCGCATTTAGCCTCATCTTTATCCCTTACACCTTTTTATGCCTTAAAATGCACTTAAAAATATATATAAGCCTTTTTTCTTGGCCACTCCTAATCAAATTATCATATAACCCATCATCATAGCTACCCAACAAGAGAATAAAAGGATTGAAATTTTTAAATGGCATAAGAATTTTTGTAGATTTATATTGTAAAAATTAAAGTTTCCTTCTTACGTGTATATTTGAGTATATTTGCAAGTGTTTGACATATGAGAAGAAAATTTGAAAAGTGTAATACTTGCATTTATACAAATTAATTATTATATCAGTAAAAATAAATACATAAATAAACAAAAAGAAAGTTGAGAATTATTAAATTCTTGATATCAAATTCTTGAATTGATTGGAGCTTACACTTGTATGTGAGATAAATTATGCTAGCAACTTACTTTTGAGGCTTTTGTTGAATTTTGATTAATTGAGTGATTGTTGCTAACGCAATGCAAAAAGGTTGTGATCTAGACAAATGGGAGAATTTTTTTTTAGTACTTATGGGAATTCTTAGTCTCACTTGATTATTTTCATTATGGGAATTCTCTTATTTGCACCTTTTTATCCTTTTTTTGTAACCCATTTTCCTATAGTCATACATTATAAGCTAATAAAAACCTTTTGAAAAGGTGTGTAGCTACATTAGTAGAGATTAATTGTATATTCTTGCCTATAGAATTATATATAACATTATTTTAGGAAAAACTTAACAATTCTAGCATGTGTTATATTTGTTTTTAAATTACATCAAAAGCCTACAAGGTGCATGGTAGTTCTTGCATCTTTGGTCAATCTGTGCTTGAAATTACTTGTTAATTTTGAGAGTGAACTTTAATGTTCTAAATTTTTGTATGTGTTTGAGAGTGAACTTCAATGTTATAAATTTTCTTATGAGCTAATTATGTTAGTATATTATTGAGCCTTCTAAATTCAAGTACTCAAGGTTGTGATTTGGGAAGCTCTCTTGTTAGTTATTTTCTTTGCTTGAGGACAAACGATACTTCAAGTTTGGGAGACTTTAATAAATATAATCTTTTACATACATTTGGCTATAAATTAGGAGTATTTCTTATTTTGCAGTGTTTTTACTATAGTACTGGTTAATTTTCTGTTATTTTGTGTTCTTGTAGGAAAATCTTAAAACATAGCGAAAAATTGAGCTCCTAGCAATATTGCATGGCCCTAGTTCAGATAACAACATTGACTAAAGGAGTTGATTAAGTAATAATAGCATATTATAATTAGTAAAAGTGTGTGGGCCATGCAATTCATCATATACATAATTTTAAAAATATTTCAATTTGGTTTTTAAAAGCACACATCACCTTATCTAGAAGAGAGATTTGTTGCAAGAAAAAGGCAGACTTTTGAGAGAGAAAACACGGATCCAACTTCTACACCAAATTGAGAGAAGATTTGTGAAGATTGGAGAAGCTTATCTTTTGGATTTTCATTGATTTATATTAGCAAGGCTTTTTCTTTGAAAAACTCTTTTACTTGAAGATTAATGAATTCTTTATTCGTTCATTATTTTTTTTATCCATTTTGAACTAATTCTTTAATTCTAAGGATTAAGATGAAAGCCTAATACTTATTTCTTGATTACATAAAGTGACTTTGGTTTAATTTGTGATGAGTAGTGTTTGAGCTTTATGGTGTTGTATGTATGATGACCACATATATGAAATGTTTGAGACTTTAAGTGACAGAGTAAAGTAGAAATTTGAGGTTAATCCTAACATGTTAAACTAAAAGATTGTGACCATAAAAGTAGGTTTGATCTTTAGAGATGTTGAAGTATTATTCATGGAACTTAATTTAATTTTTATTAAATTTTGTGACCATAAAATTAGACATAATTTTAGTAAGAATAATTTAATATTGCATGAAAAAGAGTATTGAAAAAATTAGAAAAATCAATCTTCAAGAACAACCCAATTATAATTGAAACAATTCTCTTTATATAATTATGGAATAGTATTGTAATGAATATGAATTCTCTAGAAATCATTTGTCATGAGAATTTCTTTTCATTTATTTCAATTTTGTTTAATTAGTTTTGCTATTCTAGTTTTTGTTTATCTTTCTCTCAATATTTTGGTTGTGTAATAATAGCAAAATTAAGAATTTATCAATAATTATGTGGATCTATCCCTCGTGGGAACAATCTCTAGTTATCATTATATTACTTGAGTGATTTGTGCATTTGCAATGGTTACATAGGCAATAGTATCTAATAAAATATAAGAGAAATGTTGATGAGTAGTGATCTTAAAAAAAATGGCTAGTTAACAATTGAAAAAAAGCTTTATAAATATGGTCAATGACTGTGGCAAAACTCAACAAGCATTAACAAGTTAATTCAAACAATAGTTGTGAATCCCAATGACTATTAAGACTAAAGTTTGCCACATCTACAAAAGGGTGAAATTGAAAGGGTTATGTCGAGTAATTCTAGAAAAGCCATTATATATGCTTGAAAATTTAAAGATGTCTAATTTCTAAAAAATTAAACTATGCATAATTCCAAGAAGTATGTAGAAAGTTGTGAAGATTTTAATGAAGAAAGGTCATATTGAAATTAAAGTTATTAGGTAGATGGGTCGAATTTAAAAAGCTCCATAAGTTGATGTATATGGAATTAGATGGTGTCCATATATGGAAAGAATGTCATTAAGTCAAGTTTATAATAAAATAAATGGCTTGCAATTTAGAGCTATGTAGAAAAAGTTATGACTTCTCTATGCAGAGTTGGCTTTAACAACCATAGAAAGTCACTAATGCTCGTGGAAGTTCATCAACAAGTGTTGGAAGTTTTCAACAACCATTAAAAATTTCTAGTAATTTTTCTATCAATTTTAGCACCCTAACACACATAGGAACATTCCTAATGACCATTGAAACCTACAATGACTAGTTTTTGCAAAAAATGGCTTGTAACGATTGGTTTTATACTTGGGTTAATTCTAAACACTCAAATGAACTTGAGCTATATAAGGGCATCTAATATGATCTATGGAAGGTTATAAAACATATAAAAGTGTAAAAGCAAACTTCATCAAACATTTAAGGCTTGAAGTCTTCCCTTTCTTTCTTTCTTCATTTATTAGGTTTCATTCTTATAAAGGGTTAAGGAGAGTGATTATGAGTGATCTTCTTTAAACTTATATATCTTATGAGGATCATTATTAGTTAGTTTAGGGTTTAGATTTGTAAATAAGTTGGGATAAGTTTGAGGTAGTGCTTAGAAGTTATCTTGATTAGGTTGGTGTTGAGCCTTAAAAACCACCAATTAAGTTTCTCTCTTGACCTCAATAAAAGAGAGTGTAAAGGTCCATCCTTACCCTACAAAAGAATAAATAGCATCTTAGCATTTCAAAGATAATGGAAAGACTCCAGTGGCGATATTAAAGGAAAGGATGTAAGAAAGATTATTCCTAAATCTCTATAAATTATGGTGCCATTCTCATTATCTCTTTCACCCTTCTTTCTATGTAATTAAGCATCAAAGTTAAAATTTTGCATTATTTTCCATAGTTTTATTGACCCCCACCTCTAGAGCTCCATAGGGGACCAACAATATCAGAGACAAGCTCTTTTTAAGATGTAATTGTAAAGAGTTAATGTCATGGTATTCCAAAAAGAATCTCAATCAATCTTTAAACCTCTATTTTTCAATGATACTAATTATCTATATTAAAAGAATCATATGGAGATCTTTCTTAATAGTGAAATAATTAATTTATGGGACATTATTGAAGAAGAAAGAATAATTCTCATAAAGTAAGTAGGTAAAGTCTTGATAGTGAAACAATTAATTTATTAAACATTATTAAAAAAGAAAGAATAGTTCTTATAAAGTAAATAGGTGAAGTCTTGGTTCCTAAACTAAGAAATGAATGGACACTTAAAGAAACAAAGGCCAACTTCAAGAATAGAAGAGCTATGCATTTTAATTTTTTATTTGTTATTCATAAGTCCCAATATCTAAAATTGCAAATATGTACATCTAGTAAAGAAATTTGGGATACATTCTAAATTAATATGAAGGTACTAATGAAGTGAAGAAGAATAAGATATAAATTTGTACTTAAAAGTTTGAGGCCTTCATGTACCAACCTCATGAGATCATCATCGATATATATAACCACTTCATCAACCTAGTATGAAGGTATTAGGTAACACATACTCTAATAAGGATATGGTGGCCAATTAAAACACTTCTTAAAAAGAAATAGGAAACAACGAGAACTACCATTGACAAAGCTCATAAAATGGAACTTTTATCTCTTAATGAGCTTATGGGGAAGTTACTAGCTCATAATATTACATTAAATCATCCTAATAGTGATAAAGGCTCAAAGAGGAAGAATGTCGCACTCAAGGCAAAATAAGTAAGAAAAGAATCCTTCTCTTCTTCTTCCTTATCCTCCTTATCAAGTAGAAGTGAAAGTCCTTTAAGTGAGAAAGATAAGATGGACCTTATCATAGAGCAAATTCTTAAGTTCCTCATTAATGGCAAAAAGGTTAACTCGTTAAAGGGTAACCAACTACCATGAAAAGAAAAAGAAGAAGTGGTCATCATCCAAGAAGAATCATAAGGACGCATGAAGAGCCAAAACTTAAGATGACTCCAGCTCATCAAAAGAAGAAGAAGGCCCAATATAAGAGAGGATGAACTTGTGCTTCATGATAATTGATCAAATGCAAGAAGATGAAAGTGAAAAATGGGACAATATTTGACTCTCTCTCATATGATCAATTATATGAGCTTATAGCATGTATTACTAAAAATCAATTGAAG
Organism: Omphalea diandra; assembly: GCA_949677035.1. Classification (NCBI taxonomy): domain Eukaryota; kingdom Viridiplantae; phylum Streptophyta; class Magnoliopsida; order Malpighiales; family Euphorbiaceae; genus Omphalea; species Omphalea diandra. The sequence continues at coordinate 2,777 of CATIWR010260978.1, read as the reverse complement.
ATTTCCCAAAAAATATTAGTCTTTGAAAATCTCCTCTTCCATGCTTAAAAAAATTGAATTAGAAAATACTTTTTTCATATTTGATAAAGAAAATTTTTCTTTATAGAACTCATTGAAAAATTTTAAAATTTTGCAAAAAGAGGTTGAGAATTTGAACAAAAAATTGAATTTACAAGAAAATACATCTAAATTTTCAAAAAGAAAGGAGAAAATGAATATAAATGTGAAAGGTTATAAAGATTAATTAGTTAAACATGTAAATGGCTTTATTTATACATCTACCTTTACTTCTACTCTGTCATCATTCATGGGTCATGTGAGGGCTAAGCATAATAGAACATCTAGCCCTCTCAGTGCTAGAACACACAATCCTTGATATAAGACTAATCCATGTGAACAAACATAAAAGCTAAGAGCTAACTAAATGCATAAGCATCCACTTCATTACCAAAGAAAAAAAGGCAATCATGACTTTATACATTGAATCAAAGGTCAAGGCAATAATGTACTTACACATATAGGTAACATGATAGACCAAATGATCATGTATCTAGATATAGACCTAGAAGATTTGATGGCATTGCTATTAGTATGGTCTATATAGTCATAAGGCATACTTTTGTTATGTTAAGATAGATCACCTGAATATGACATTGTATACCAACCCCTAATGACCCAAAGAAAAATGGCTACCTAAAGCCATTTGATTTTTGGCAGTAATTCATTCACCATGGACGTTAATTTGCAAAGTATTCAAATAATGGTGAATGAAGAATGAGAAAATGGGATATATGCTTAATTGATATGTTGGCAAATTATCCCCACTCTTATGCTTTTAATTGATTATTTATGCATCAATTTAGGGGAAAATACAATGTTGCCTAAGATCTTCCAATTTTGCATATATTATTTTTTTGAAAGGGAAATTAGGTTGGTATAAAAAGTAAGAGTGAATGTTTAATTTTTAAAACCTTTTTTTTTTTTGTATGATTTCTAGAAAGGGGGAAGAAGATTTTGGTGTCATGCTTGTTGTTTATAACACTAAGGCTTCAATGCCATTAATTTTATTAGCTTTGAATGTGACAAACATTGAGAAATTCTAACATCTCTTCCAAGTGTTTATGTATTAGTTATATCTAACAAAATAGAAAAGAATGTTCATGGGAGGTGGTCCTTATAAGAGTGTTTAGCTTAATAATTAAAGAAAAACTTTGTAAATATGGTTAATGATCATGGTAATGAGCATTAATAAGTTAATTCAACAACAGTCACAAAATCCCAATGGTTCAGAAATGTGAAATTAAAAGGATTATGCAGAGTAATTCTAAAAGAATTAGAAGACCTATTACATATAGTTGGACAGCTAAAGATGTCTAATTTTCAGAGAATTAAACCATGCACAAATCCAATAAGTATAGAGAAAGTTATGAAGATTTTAATAAAGCAATGTCATATTAAAATTGAAATTATCAATCAGATGGGTCAACTTCAAGATGCTCCACAAGTTAATGTACATGGAATTAGATGATGTGACATATATGCAAAGAAAGATCATTGAGTCTAGTTTCTAGAAAAACAAATGACTTCTAATTTGATGTTTTGTAAAAAAAAGTTATGACTATTTTAATGAGAGGTGTCTATGTAGAGTTTGCTACAACTGTGAAAAGTCAGCAACACCTATGGAAGTGAATCAACGAGCGTTTAAAGTCTTCAATGACCATCAAAAATTTCTATTTTTTTTTGTCAGTTTTGTGCACTCTAGCACTTGTGGAAATATTCCTAATGCCCGTTAAAAGCCTATAATGACTAGTATTTGCTAAAAATGGCTAATAACAACTAGGTTTATATTTTGGTATTTCACCCACTCAAATGGACTTAGGGCTATATAAGAGCATTTGATATGAACTATGAAAAGTTGCAAAATATATCAAAAGTGCTAGAACAAATTTCATCCAGCATTTAAAGCTTGAAGTCTTCCCTCCATTTCTTTCTTTATCTATTGGGCTTCATCCTTATAAAAGATTAGAGTTAATGATAATCAATGATCTTCTTTTAGTACTATTTATATATCTTATGTGAGGATCACTATTGGTTAGTTTGAGGTTTACTTTTGTAAAATCCAGAATTATAAAAGGTTTAACTTGTACCTTAAATAAACTAGGATAGGCTTGAGGTAGTGCCCAAAAACTATCTTGTTTGGATTGTGTCGAGCCTTAAAAAGTATTGATTATGCTTCTCTTTTGAGCTCGATAAAAAGAGAATGCAAAGGTCATCCTTAGCCCACAAAAAGATAGATTGTATCTTAGCCTATAAAACTATGGAAAGACTCTAGTGAGGGTACTAAAGGAGATGGCGTAGTGAGGATTGTTCATAAACCTATATAAATTATAGTGTCATTCTCATTTCCTCCTTCTCAAATTCTTTATATGTCATTGATTATTAAAGTTAAAATCTACATTATTTGTTATAACCCTATTAGTTTTCATCTAAGACTTTATACAAAACCAATAACATATGGGGTAGTACCGATATTGAAAGTGAAATTTTTATAATTTATTTATGTTATTAAAGATATTTTAGGCATCAAACAAGTTAAAAAATTGGCATACGTTGATTTGTTTTAGATGGAATATATATATATATATATATATATATATATATATATATATATATATATATATATATATATATATATAAAAAAACAAAATATATCACACTAAAAATATTATAGTTGTTATATAAAGAGAGGTTTGTCTGTTATAGATACACACTCTGTT
>CATIWR010260969.1:0-10093 GCA_949677035.1 Omphalea diandra | reverse complement strand
AAGTAAATGTTTGATTGTGTGTAGGATGGATAAAACCTATATGCATATGTATTTTGAACATGAATGATATGAGTTATGTAAATGAAAATGGTCGTTACATTTATTGGTATCAGAGCTAAAATGAATTGGTCATTACATACTAAATGAGGTTTCATACTCTAAAAAACATTCTAGCATGAAAACTTAGTCTAATAATATATTTTGGATGGGATTCTATGATTCAATAGTCATTTTGGTGTGAACGTGGTTGAGGAACTTCTATCGTTAGTCACTAAGGACAAGTCTTTTTTCTCAAAAATTACTTTGGCTTGAAGCAGATCAAGATCCCTTTGGCATTCACTATGGATGGATCTTGGTGCCTTGAGGGTAATTTGATAATTTATTAAGGATCTCAAGGTCTAAACTAGGTTTCATTGGCTTTGAAATGTCTAGAGGCAGTTTGTTCATTTCACTTCAAGCCTTTTTTTTTTCCCTTTCTTTCTTCTTTCCTTTTTTTTTCTTTTGAGTGGTTTTAATGGTTTGTATAGATAGGGAGCTTATTTGTACAAACATTTAAATGAAAGAACAGTGCAACAATGTAATTTTGCGTTGCGCAATGGCATTAGTTGTCTATGTAAATAAGGTTATCTGTCAAATAACCCCTACTATATAAGGGTTAACTGACCTTACTCCTTATTTGTGTTATTCCTCTTATTCTATCTTCTTTCGCTTACTAAAAATTCTCTGAATGTAAAGTTTTAGGTTTTCCTTTACATAGATTTACCATGGAATATTTTCACGATGTAATGTTTGATGCTCCCACAGACTTCTCTAAAAGAGACATTGTCATCTATAATCTACAATGCATTAGGGGTCTTAAAGGTTGTTTGGGCCTTTTATTCTATATATGCCCTTACTTGTGTCTTGCCTAAGACATGTCTAAAGGGCCTTGAGATAGGTTGAGACACTCTAGTCATGTATAACCTTTGGCTAGTACAACTTTTAGTGAGATAGGTTTTACTTTTCAATCTTTATTATTATTATTATTATTATTATTACTATCTTCTTCTTTCACTTTTGGCACTTTTGACTTTTTGGCACTATCCCAAAATTATATTCGGTATGCGAACACTAGGTTAACTCTTAAAAATTAAATTAGATTATAATTTTATAATTTATTTATTAATCGCCCATTATCCCATCACTCGATTTGCATACTTTTTTTTGTTTATTGATCTTTGTGATAATTGTGAACTCGATAATTATGTTATGGGTACTTATTTTAATTGAAATTTAATTTTTATATTGGACTAAGTTGGTCAAATCCAAGTCAAAGCTCTCTTTTGATATTTTCAATGTAGATTAAAAGGTTCTAATGTCTATTTTAAGTATTATTCTTGCAAATATTAAGTTAGGAATTCTTTGAAAGTTGCATGGAAGTGAAAATTTCTAAGTCTCAAAATTGTCCCCAAACGTAACCACTATAAAGAGATAATAATTGCTACCCCAAGAAATTGAGGAACCAAAAGTTCTAATATTGTTTGTAGTGGGAGTTACAATGGGCTTTACGATAGAAACTTTCAAAAGCTTTAAAAAGTCCTTAAACGATCACTTGGGAAGCTAGCTGTTGAGTGCCACATGTCTAAGAAGACATTGGGAGATTTGAGTTTAGGACCACAAAAATTGGTAGCAACCAAAATTTATTCTCAAAATGAAATGTGATCTTCCAATTTGATTCATGAAGGAAGTAGTGATCTTGTATTACAGCACAATCTTAGTAGTGACCACAACCAAGATATATTGACTGTGACATTTGTAATTCGTTAGAGGGTTGCAACGACTAATTTCTTAAAGAACCAAAGCTTAAGTGACATGTGTCATTAGCCGTTAGATATATTTGAAGATCACAAATTAAAAAATGCAAAATCTAAAATAAAAATAAAATGTTAATTGCGACTGCAACTTCCTTATCTCGACCTCGACTTGACTCTAACAAGCATTAAATACAATATTTGCTAGCCAAACTTTAGAGATTTGCACATAGTTTTATCTGTAATGGCTTTTTGGTGTTTCAACTTATTAATACCCTACCAAATGGATTTAAATGTAAGAAAATAGCCATTTATTGTGTTCAAAATCTTGCACTTTTAATTCTCAAAGCCTAAACTCTTAAATTTTTTGTACTTAGATTATTAAAGTTAGGTGTGAGCCATAAACACTTTGTGTATGGGTTTTAGAGTGGGCTTAAGTAATAAAAACTCTTATGTAAGTTTATGTGTGAGCCTTAAACATAATTGTAATTAGGATTTGCTGTGAGCCTAAACACTAAGTTTGGTGTGAGCTTGTAAAACACTATTGAGAGTCAGTGAACACTATTGAGAGTTAGTGAAATACACAATTGTGGAATTAGGGAATGGACACAAAGTTCGTTAATACCTGAACCACAATAAATAGCTTATGTTGATTTCTTAACTTCTTTACTCTAATCTTTAAATTCCTTAACTCCCTGTATAATTTCAAATTTCCCACCAAGTCAACCCCACATTTTGGTGCACAAGGGCCAATAAGTGGTATTAGAGGACAAGTCTAAAAATTTATCTTAATTGCTCGAGAAAAGAACATGGAATAAGGAGTCTATTGGTTTGGATAGAGATGAGGCAACCCAAAAAAGGGGGGGGGGGGTATGGGTTGTAAACAAAAACAAAAAACAAGTTTAGTAGAAGCAATAAATACAAATCAATATAGAGTTTTACAGTGGTTTAGTAATGTGCCAACTCCACTCTTCATGCTTTCACTTAGGCCTTTCTATTCTTTTTGTAGGCTCAAGAACAATCTTTCCCTTTTCTAGGCTTAAGGACAACCTTCCTATTTTATGCTTAAGATAACCTTTACAATTACTCTCTTTTAACAAGGAACAAGAGAGTTAACCCAACCTTTAGTATTTTCTAAGGTACAATACCATCCTTTTAATTAGCAGCAAATATACTTTTAGTGGTCAAGAAAACCTACTCTCAAAGAGTTACAAAGTAATCCTTACTCTACCCAAAATAAAGCAACACCATAAGGTTTGTACAAAGCACTTGCTAGATGTTTTCTGGTTCATTACAAATGTTTTCCAAAGTTTCATAATCTTTTATGGTCTTTAAAAATGTTCCTTATATAGGAAAACTTCAAACTGGTCATTGGAATAGTTGATGTTCAGCCTGATAGCTTTTCTATAAAACTAGCCGTTAGAGGTGACAATAATTATTGATTCTTAGTAATGCCTATCAATCTTTTAGTGGATACTTCCAATACCTATTATTAGTTTCTCAATGCCCACTAAAGATTTGTTCAATCCGTATTGCGAATTTCACAATGCCTATTGGATTGTCCATAACACTTAGGCATTTATGCATTTCTCAATATTCGTTAGGGTATGATCAATGCTTATTGGAGTATGATCAATGCCTACTATTGATTTCCTAAAAAGTACAAGCTTGGGGCTCCATTTTTCAAAATCTGCAAAAATTCTTTAACAACTATTGGAGAAATCACAATGCTTGTTGAAAATGTCTCAATGCCTATTGATTATTTGAGTGTAGACCGTTGGGAGGTCTAAAAGGTGTAGCACAAGCTAGAGCACTGTAGATCGTTGGGTGGTCTAGAAGGTGTAGCACAAACTAGAGCAATTTTTCAATGCTCATTGCAAATATGCAATGCCTATTGCTAGGTCTAGATCAACACCTGTTGTGAAACCTCAATGCTTGTGGTGAGTTCCATAATGAATAACACATGTTTGAGCACTTGTCCAACACCTATTGTGATATTCTAATACTTATTGGGAATTATTCAATGCTCATTAAATTTGTTCTCCCTCATTACCATTCATTGAGTTTATCCATAGGATACATAAACAATAAAGTACAAACATTAAAACTTTTCAACGTTTTGTTATTGTTTTGTTATCATTTAAACTAGAAGAGCAAGACTAATGTCTTGGGGTCACATGTTCTCCAAACATTCTCCCCATGACATAATAGAATCCATACTCTCTTTAAGTCATTCTTTGATGGATCTAATTATTCACATTAGAAATATAGAATAGAGATTAATCTTAATAGCGATCTTTGGGATGTAGTAGCAAAGCAGTAGAAGCCACCCATTAGAGTAGTGGATAGAAGTGAAGGGTTGCTTCTTAGATAAGAATGGGTTAAGGCCTATATAAAGGGAAATAGGAAGAACAAAAGGGCAATGAAAATAATCCTAAGCTCTCTCTCAATAGAGGAATATGGAAGAGTCCAACATTGTCACACCGTTTATGGCATATGGAAGGCCTTGGAGAACTACCTCAAAGGCATAATACAAGTCAAGTGAAATAGATTTGGCATGTATGTGATGAAGTATGAACTCTTCATGATGAAAGAGAATGAGAGTGCCATTGATATGACGAATAAGTTACTTGACATTATCAATAACATGAAGAAGTATAGGATAACTCTTACCAATCATGAGGTAAACACCAAAATCCTTAAAATGCTTCCTTTGGAAAAGTTTGGGCCTAAGGTGTGTAGTTATGAAGACTTAAATGAGGACATTGGCAAACAACTAATGTCCTCATTTACATATGAGATGTCCATTAAGAATAATAAGGAAATGGAAAGGATGAGAGAACAAAAAGACAAAGAAGAGAAGAAAACTCTTGCTTTAAAGTCCTTTAACAAGAAAATCAAGGTAAATTGTAGTAAGAGTGATGAAAGTGAGAAAGACGAAGAAGAACTTGTCATGATTTCAAAAAGGTCCAAAGAGCTCGTGAGAAGAAGGAAAGAATGAAGAAACCTCAAAAAGACATCATCTAACTTTAAAGAGAATAAGAATGATGTGATTTGCTTTAAATGTAGGAAAGAAGGTCATATTAAGTTTGAATGTCCTAAGCTCAAGAAGCAGAAAAAGTGGGACAAATAAAAGAAAAAAGGGCTTCAAGCCAAGTTAGAATGATGACTCTAGTAAAGAGGAGGAAGATTATGAAGTTGCAAACTTTTGCTTCATGGCTCAAGAGGACTACTCCAATGAGGTAGGTTCTTCTTTTCAATATTGTGATGATATTGATTCTTATTAGGATGAAGATGATGAGCTAGTTCAATCCATGTCCTTGAGAAGCGATAATATAAATCCAAAATGAAGGTTTATAAGAAAAATGTTCTAAACTTTAACATGATTTCAAAATTTTAAATGATCTTACTTATAATTTGAGAACCTTTAATGAGGAACTTAAGAAATCTTTAGAACAACTTTCTCAAACTCCATCCTTCTTTGATTCTTTGAGAAAAGAAAATGATTCTTTAAGAAATGAGGCCATTAAGTTAAGAAATTCCATCTCAAAATTTTACAAAAGGAAGGAAACTTTAGATACACTTATTTTATCTTAAAGACCACCCTTTGTGAGACAAGGTCTTGGGTTCAATGGAGCTTCCACATCTTCTCCTCATACTTTCATTAAATCTTTCATTTGTCAAACTTCTAGATAGAAGTGGTTGGAAAGGAGAGTGCTACTTAAACTACTAAGCCTTACATTCCTAAGGGTAAGGGTAAGGCACCTTAAAGCTCTAAGACTAAGCTTCAAAGAACTACCTTGCATTTATATACCAAAAAAGTCATGCACAAAGACCCACACCTCCTACTCCTTACCACATATGTTCTTGCATGCATTCACATAGCCAAGGTATGAGGAGGCCCCCATTCTTATGCTAAAATTACACGTAGGAGAAAGGCTAATAAGTTTAAACTCCAATGCCACTATTGCATGAGATATGAACACATTAATGTGGTTTGTTATATTAGGAAGTCTCACCTTAAATTAGAGGATCCTTTTAAGCCTAACCCCTTAGGACCTAATTATGATTGGGTACCTAAACAAATATGAACTTGTATTATTTTATAGGAATGCTCATAAGCCACCAAAGAAGATAATGATTGGCATATGGATAATGGTTTCTCAAAGCACGTAATCAAAAATAAAAAGCTATTCACATTAATTAAAGAATAGGACGATGGTAGTGTAACTTTTGGAAATAATGCCAAAGGTAAGGTAATTGACATTGATATGATTGGTAAGAAAGGTTGACCCTTGACCCCTTATTGATAATGTCATTTTAGCTGATGGTTTAAAGCATAATTTATTAAGTGTAAGTCAATTATGTGATAAAGGTAATAAAGTTACCTTTGATTCTAGAGAATGCCTTGTTACCATCTTAATAGATGAGAATGTAGTTTTCAAAGGTGAAAGGAAAGGTAACACATACATAATTAACTTAGACAATTTAGATAACCAATCTTCAAGTGTTTTGTACCAATTAGCAATAAAGCATGGATTTGGCATAGAAGACTTGGACATGCAAGCATGGAGCATCTTTGAAGTTTATCCAAAAAGAAGCTTATGGAAGGTCTTCCTAAGCTAAAATTCATCAAAGGCAAAACATGTGGACCTTGTCAAAAGGGGAAGAACACTAAGCACCCTATAAGCAAAAAATGTTGTGATACATCTAGACCTCTTTATCTTATTTACATGGACTTGGCTGGACCTATAAGAAATACTAGTCGTGGTGGTAAATATTATACATTTGTCTTAGTTGATGACTACTTTAGGTTTACTTGGGTTAGTTTCCTGGCTCATAAGAGTGATGTTTTTTTATGCTTTCAAAAGCTTTGTAAAATATGTTCAAAATGAAAAGGTTAATTCATTTCTTTTATTAGAAGTGACCATAAAAAGGATTTTGAAAATTATTGTTTATAGAATGGGATTTTACATAACTTTTCAGCTCCTAGAACACCACAACAAAATAGTATTATAAAGGGAAAGAATAGAGCATTGTTTGAGATGGCTAATACTATGTTCAATGAGTATTCTCTTTTAAATTACTTTCAAGCTGAAGCCATCAAATATCACTTGTTATATTACAAATAGAGTTTTAAAAACCCATTCTAAACAAAACTTTTTATGAGCTATGGAATGGAAAAAAGCTTAAGCTTTCATACCTTAGAGTGCTTGGATGCAAATGCTACATCTTGAATACTAAGGACAACCTTGGAAATTTTGCTTTTAAAATCGATAAGGGCATATTTTTAGGATATTCCAACACTAGCAAGGCTTATAGAGTCTTTAACAAAAAGTCCATGGTGGCTGAAGAGTCAATGAATGTCATTTTTTATGAGTCTAATAAGCTTGATCTTAGGAACGATACTCTTGTTGATAACCTTGTAGGTGACTTTGAGAAGTTAGAGCGCAACTTTACACCAAAAGAAGTTTCAATTGATGTTGAAGAGCCAGAGCTACCTAAAGTGATAGAATAAGTTCCACCTCAACAAATGGATAATTAAGCGTAAGGACTACCCAAGGATTGGAGGTTTTCCAAGATTTATCTAAAAGAGTTAATCATTGGTGAGACCTCTAAAAGGGTAAGTACTAGAGCTCAATTAAATGCATTATACAATAACCTTTAATTTGTTTCATAATTAGAGCTAAAGTCAATTGATGAGGCTCTTGATGATGAATGTTGGGTGATTGCTATGCAATAGGAACTTAACCAATTTGAGAGAAACAAGGTATAGGAACTTATTCCTAGGCCAAAGGACCATCCAATTGTATGTTGCAATTGGGTGTTTAGGAACAAGTTAGATGAGACAGGTTCCATCATTAGGAATAAGGCTAGATAGGTTACCAAAGGGAATAACCTAGAGGAAGGCATGGACTATGATGAAACTTTTACCCAATTTAAAAGATTATAAGCCATTAGAATTCTTTTAGCATGTGCATACCAATGAATTTTAAGCTTTATCAAGTGGATGTTAAAAGTACATTTTTAAATGGTTTCATTAAAGAGGAAGTCTATGTACAACAATCTCTCGATTTTAAATCTTATGATTCACCTATTTTAAAACTAAGGCCTTGTATGGTTTAAAACAAGTTCTTATAATGTGGTATGAAAGACTTAGTTATTTTCTTTTTGAAAAATGTTTTTTAAAAGGGCAAGGTTGACATAACTTTATTTGTATAAAGGCATAACAAGGGCACTTTGATTGTTCATATTTATATTGGTGACATTATATTTGATGCAACTAATGACTCTCTTTATATGGATTTTGTAAAGTGTGTGACTAGGAAAGTTAAAATGAGCATGATGGGTGAACTTAAGTTCTTCCTTGGTTTACAAATTAAGTAAAGCCAAGAGATCATCTTCCTTAACAAATCCAAATACATAAAGGAGCTATTCAAAAGATTTGGAATGGATGGATGGAAGGTAGAAAAACCACCAATGAGTGCATTAATCAAACTTAACAAGGATGAATCGGGTAAGCCAATATCTAAGAAAAATATAGAAGTATGATTAGTTCTCTTCTTTATCTGACTGCTTCAAAACCCGATATAATGTATAGTGTTTGCTTGCATGCACAATTTAAATTATGCCCTAAGGAATCACGTTTGCATGCGTTCAAAAGCATTTTAAAATATTTACATGGAACCATACATCTAGGTTTGTGGTATCCTGGGAACTCATCTTTTAGCCTTCTTGGGTATTCAAATATGGATTATACAGGTAGTCTATTAGATAGGAAGAGCACTTTTAAAATTTATCAATTTATTGGTGAGTGCTTAGTCTATTGGTTTAGTAAGAAGCAAGTTTTGATTGCCTTATCCACTACTGAAGCGAAATATGTGTGTAACAACCATTTTCATTTACAAAACTCATAGCATTCATGTCTAAAATACATATGCATAAAGGTGTTTTCCATTATACATACATAATCAAACATGTATTTAATGTACATATATATTAACTAATGTCAAGGCTAGTGACTATAAACTAGTTTCTATCTAGATGCATGTACATGACACAAGGAGAGAGAGTTGGAATTCAGTCGACGACTTGTGGTCCATGTGTCTCTATGCAAAAATTTATGCACCAAAGAATCCAATCTTTTGCTTCAGTATTTGAAAAAAATTTGTGATTTGGTGAGTCGCCACTTAATGAATAAAAACAATAGTCAAACTCTTATGGCACAACCAACCTAAGAATATCATCAAAATACATTACAAGTATAACAATTGACAATGCAAGTGCAAGTGTAATAGCTTTATTTTTGTATCGTGACCTTGCAAGGCAAACACTGCTCTCAAAAATTCATGTGATTCAAGTAACATTTGATTTTGCTAGCTAACATATAACAAGTGAACCATTTGAACAATAACATGTGCCAATGGGACATATTAGTCCATCTTCCATGTGATTTACAAGTGTTTGACAAGCCGGTCATAATGTCCTTTTAGTTCCATATGCAAGTGTTCATAACAATGGTATACCAAGTAATCATTAAGAGCATCATTAAAAGCATATAAATTTCATTTGACTTGTATTCACATGTAAAATATAACAATTCAATCACATATACATGTACTAGAACATAATCACATCATAAAATTATCACGCATATACACATTAGAATCTAATTATAGTTTTTACTAACCTTTGGATGTGACCAACCTTTATGGCAGGTTTGGTTCTCTCTTTAGGGCTTCCTCAAAGTGTTGAGATCCTAAAAATTGATACATACATGGTTATAAGTATGCCAAAATGATTATGAATGCTTGATATGCAACTATGGCATGATTCATGCAAGTGGACCTAGTGTTTATGCATATTTTCTTTATATGGTAGCCTGAGCTTGCTACACTCTCACAATAATAGCTCTATATATACTTATCCAAATGACTTGAATCTTTTTTTAAACAAACTAGACACATAATGATATAAAATATTAGAATTTCAAGCCAATATTAGACACACAAAAAATGTGGTAAATTTTTAAATTTTGCCCTATTTTAATGTCATCTCAGTCTGAGTAGGTTTTACATTCTTAGGTGTATCTCAAATTGTAAAAATCCAATTGCAATAATAATCTACCTTTAGTTACAAAACATACAAAGTAACATTTTTTGTGTTTTACTCATTGTCTAATTCAGTCTATAAGGTCACCAAAATAAAGGACCAATCTCAGGGTGAGCAGGTTTGTAACATGTTGACAAACAGTCATGATGAAGGGATAATATCTCAACAATCATGCTGGATTTGGCAAAAAT
>CATIWR010260923.1:0-16883 GCA_949677035.1 Omphalea diandra | reverse complement strand
CCCCCCCCCCCCCCCCCCACCCCGCACGCGCCCCCCCACCCCCCCGCCCCCCCCCCCCCCCCCCCCCCCCCCCCCCCCCCCCCCCCCCTCCCCCGCCCGCCCCCCCCCCCCCCCCACTCCGCGAGCCCCCCGCCCCCGCCCCACCCACCCCCGCCCGCCCCGCCCCCCCCCCCCCCCCCCGCTCGGGTCATTCTTGCCCTTCTGGCATTCTTGAAGGTAAACTGACATTTTGTAGTTCTTTCAACTGCTTTGAGGGTTCATTTCTGTGGAGGAAAATGGGCTTGGGCCTAATTACAATGGAAATTGCTTTTATGGGTTCAAACATTTTCAAAAAGGTGAATTTTTTGAGAAATCTTCTTGAGGCTTCAAAGGAAGTCAACTTTGTTATTAAAGGGTATTTCAGTAATTTGATTAGCAGTTTGAGGAGTCGAATTGTCTTTTTCAGGCTCTATAATGGATAGGGGGTGTTTAAGTAATTTGAGCATCAATTTAGAGGGCTAAGGATGTTTTGGTAAATTTGTTTAGTAATCTAGGCTTTATGAAGGTTTAGAGGTAATTGGTAATTGGGCTTTAGTGAGGCTAAGAGTTTTTTTAGGCTTAGGAGGCCTAATCTGGGCATGTTAACTTCTAGTGGTCTGTGCAAAAGAGAAGTGGTCTTGATGAAACTTTTTTTTTCGTAACATAAAGAATGGTATGTATAAACTATCCTAGGTTATACAGACTAGCACTATATAAACCCCTCGACAATAACCATGACCATTTGTGCTACTCCTTTCCCCTTCCTTCTCCCATTTAAGCATTATTTAGACTTAACTTTTAGGTTCTTTTTGTTTATAGAGGACTACACTATGGTCGGTTACATAATAATGAGATATTTGACACCTTGAAGGAGTTTTTTGATGAGGATGCTGCCACACGTGATGTCTTGGAGCAATTGCAATCTCAGTAGGGCTTCGCGAAGGTGAGCCTTTTGGAGGGTGCGACTACTAAGATGATTCCAATAGGCTTTCCTCCGCACGGCTAAAAGTCTACAATTTGTACCTTTTATTTAGTAGGAGCCACCTTAGGAGTGGTGGGTGTTCTTTTCTTTACTTCTTTTATTTTTCAAATTTTAGCTGTCTTTTCTTAACATTGTAGATTTTAGGCACTGCCCTGGAATTTCCTTTTCTGCATGCAAACATTAGGTTAGCTTGAAAATTATTCAGGAATAGATCTAGGACATTCATCATATATTTTCAATGAGATTTTTTTATCTTCCTTTTGTTGGCTTGATTTATCGCCCCTTCCATTAAGAAAAGGAGGACCTAGCATCAGTTTATAACACCTATACTAAGGATAGAAGGTAGACCCTAAAGAAATTAAGCTAAAATCAGTTTATAAAACCCTAGAATCTTACTTTAGAATAAAAAATCCAAATTCCTAACACCTATACTAAGGATAGAAGGTAGAACCTAGCATTTACATCTTATTTTGCATAATTTCCCTATGCATTTAGAGGATTCTTCATATATCAAAATGCCTCTGAAGGCAAGGAACATAAAAAAAGGACATTCAAGGATAATTCCACATTTCCCTTTTTTCTTTTTCTTTTTTCTTTTTATAAAATCTATAAACAAAGAGGTTTGTATAGTCCTTTAAAAGGGATATACATACCATAAGTTGGTTTGTACAACCACCTTTTACTACTTACAATAGTTTTCCTCCCCTTTCTTTCTTTGTTTTCTTTTTGAGTCTTTTTTGGTTCTCTAGTGGTCTTATGAGTCTCCTACGATAGAAATGGGGTAGATTACCATGCCCATGACCCCCATTCTTCATCTCAGAGGCAAGAAACAACCCAAAACATGTGTTTTGATGCATTAAAAATATCTTCATTCATGCCTTGTTCATCTCCTTTCCTTTGAACTCAATATTACATCCTTGGGAATATGACAAGGGGAAGAGCTGCCACCCCTATGATCTTTTGATTCCTTCCATTTTGGTGTTCATTTTTGTTGATTTTACTTATTTAGATGCCTTTATTTTCATCCCCATAAGAAAAGGGTGACTAGTTAACTAGCTTGAACATCTTTTTTCTCCTCCTCTCCATCTTGGTGTTTGTATGTTCAAATGAGGGAGGGCTTGTTGCCCACCAATCCTTTTGTTCTTGCTTTTCTTATGTTTTGATTTATGACTTAGGGAGTAAATCATTTAAGCCTTTCCTTTAGTTATCTCTTCACCTCTCGTTTAGTATCTTAGCCCTTTTTATGGCTAAATGTGCTTTAAATGATGACCTCAACTTGATAAGCTCTTTGGAGCACTTTTAGAGGAGGACATAATGGTCTTATGATTCACATGTTTGAATTTAAAATCTTTCCCTAAGGCCTATTAACCTCTATGCAATCTATAAGTTTCATGCATCATCTGTTAATATTGTTCATGCCACTTTTATGTTTATGTCTCATACTTGATTTGGCATCTTTCCTTGTGTTTAATGTATTATATGATAGACATCGACTATGGCCTAGGCTCCCTAATTTACTTTTTGATGTAATAATATGCATGGGATCATATAAACATGGTAAGGTATACTCTTTGTCCCTTTAGATGTGGTTATGAACCTTAACTTTGATTATTTGTACCATGGGAGTCTAGGGCTTGTTTTGATGTCATTTTGCCTATGTATGGTACTAATATATGTCTCTTTTTAGAAATTTAAGATGTTTTATCCATTGCATATTGCATGTACCCTTATGTCATTGTATGTTTAACCCTCTAATTATGCTTATAAATGTATCCCCCACTATATGATAAATGTATGTAACTCATTGATGATAAGAACGATGTAGGATGTGCTAGATGAATGTATTAGGACCATCCAAAATGGACTAATTAAATAATATAGCTAAAATTATAATCATGAACTAAAGATACCTGAAGGTTGGATCCCTAAATTTGAGTGATTTAAGAGTATCTAACCTTTTTTTATGTTGTACCTAATTTCAAAAGTTAATCTTTGATAAGGTGATCCCTAAATTTGAGTGATTTAAGAGTATCTAACCTTTTTTCTATGTTGTACCTAATTTCCAAAGTTAATTTTTGATAAGATGAAGATGAATTAGGCCTTTTAATTGACCTATTCAGCTCAAAATCCATCCTTGCTCAGAATTTTGTTTCAACCAAAGTTGGATGACAACTTCATTCAAAATCCTAAGTCCCCCATTAACCCTCTAGCATACCATAAAGGTTTCAAACATTATAAAGCCTTTTCAAGAATCCCCAAATGATCCTTAATGCATGTCATAAGATGGAATTGTACTAATATATGACCTTTGTCCTCTCAATCCCTTGATGATTGATAAAAGGTTAGGAGTCACAAGCAAGATTCCACTTGTTTGAGCATAACTGTGAAATCGAGGTGTTCATACTTATACATTTTTAGATTTTGATTATTGTTTGTGGCTCTCATCAATCCCTTTGAGCCCTCGAAGTAGGTGCGTCACCATCGTTCACTTGATGTCATCTAAGGAATAATCTGCCAAGTCTTAAGCATTAGGATCTAGGTGAATAAAGTCTAAAAACTTGTCACATGTGGATAAGTTTTGAATCATACTACTAGTGTTGGACTCCATCCAGACTCATGGATCTAGGCATTCTATCCCGAGCACCTTGAATGCCTCCAACTGTGCCTCTACCTCCTTTGCCACTTAATCCACCATTTCATCAGCTCTCCTCCTTTTATTTCTCTCAGTTTTTTTATAATGACTACTGAATGAACAAGATCTATGTAAAGAGGTAGCAATAGGCTGGATCCCCTAGAGCGCAACGAAAGTCGCTATCACAATGAGAGAACCCCCTTCATTAGCCAAAATAGAGGAGAGGAAGGGGTTCATTGAACCAACAAAGGCCATTCTTTGTCCTCATCCATATTGGCATTGATGGTCTTTAAGACGTTCATTTTTCCTGCAAAGAGCAAAGTTAGTAAAATATTAGTAAACACTTATAGTATTTGAACATTGAGGAAATAACTTATTCCTTTTTTTTTTCCCTTCACCAAAGGTTTTTGGTGAGGCTACGCTCATTGTCAAACTAGTTACTACCTTTTATTGAGTTAGATGGCTCCTCAACCCCTAAAGTTTGATTCCTAATAAACCTCTAAACACTACCTTCTATTGAGTTAGATGGCTCTTCAACCCCTAAAGTTTGGTTCCTAATAAGCCTCTAAACATATCTTATATAAAAAGGTTGAATTATACTGCATTCATTCATTAAGTCCACCATAAATTTTGCCTCATTAGTGCTAAGTGTTAATGAAGGAGCCAAAGGCTTGTCAATGAAATCTTTATGGAAAGCGTTCAAGATAGTGGAGTAGTGAACCAAAAAGTATTCATTTAGCCAATCCTTCACGAAGGAAGGAAGGTTGAACACCACTCTGGCCTTTAATTTAGAGGTTAAGGATAAAAAGGCTTTAGAAAATCACTTTGTTAGAATGTACAAGTTTGAATAATAACGTTGTTCAAAACAAAACCTTTTACTCAACACAATTCTATTACACTACACAAAATCCTAATGGTGTTTGGGTGAATTTAGGTTATAGACAAATGATAGAAGTTAAAATAGTTGGCTATGATAGGTTGAAGAGAAACCCCTGTGACAGCTCCCAACAGACTACTATGGTTCCCGCATCTAATTTGTTGGGTGACCTATAACCTATAGGGCATATTTAACACTTCATATTCTTTAGGAATCTTGTATAGATCCTTAAATTGGCCCATCTTAGCATTAAGAACACCCTCTATTTGCCTTAATCTAGAAATTACCTAAGCAATCATACTCTCTATCCTAACAAGATCCAAAGTATAACAAAAAAAAGGGAAATACCAAATAGTGGAGTTTGTTTAGAACTTTAAATGCAAAAAAAAAAAAAAAAAAAGGAAGAACACAAAAAGGTAGAGAAAAGAGAAAGAGAATTTGTTCATAAAAAAGAAAAAGCAGGAAAAGGCTTTGTTGATAAAAGTAAATAATAAGGAAAGGCTATGTCTGTAAATGTGAAAGCAAATGAAAAAGAAAGATCACTTTTACATTAAACTATAAGTATCGAGAAACATGCCAACAATAATTACTAGGCACTAAAAAGACTTGTCATTAGATGCCAAGGCAAGGATGACAAAAATGAGCGATTAAAATTTTAGAAAAACCAAAATATGCACCATGCATAGTTAAATTTTCTAGGATGACTAGACGATGTGCCTAAGAAACACAAGATTAAAGTTTATGGGGTGATACTTTTCATTCAAATGAACACCCCATAAATGAACATAATAATTGACTGACATCAATATTAGAATAAGACTAATTGAGGAGACTATTGATAAAACTTTGGCTAATTGAATGCCCTTCAAATGGGTAGTTTCTTAGAAGAATGCAATCACAAGAAACGTTTAGTGATATCATTCAGTTATACATTATCTAATCAACCCTTTGATGTTATGATGGGTCAAAGTATCAAAACTCTAGATTCACACTAGGTAACATTCAAAATTATTAGCACATTTAATTTTCATATTCTCTAGATAATTCAATTAATGGACAACTAAATCTCCTTAAATCGTAGTAACAATTAATATTCAAATCTAACGACTATTTTCTACAAGTATAAATTGTACATCTAAAGACCATAAGCTCTTATTTTACTCTCATTATTATCTAAAACTCTCCTTTACTGATTTAAGTATTTGAGAGATTTTGAATGCTCAACTCACTTTTACTCAATTTGTTGCTTTTACAGGATAGTACACCAAACTTTGAGATTAATGGCCATCACTTTTCATCTCAAATTTATCATTGTTTTTATTGACATGATTTTTCTTTCTTTTTCTTTTTTATTTTTCTCACTTTAATCATCGTTTTTAAAAACAATTAAATTCAAATTTAATAAATATTTTTATCACCTTAAAAATTTAAATTTGGCAATTTGTTCTCTGTCATTTGATAATCATTTTAGCATGTGCAACCTTTAAAAGTTTTGTCTTTTTCTTATCATTAAAATATAAATTCAGAAGAAAAAGATGATGAAGAGAAGAGATTCTACAACTCCAAGAAAGAAATGAAGATTTTGAGACTAACTTTTATAAGTATGTTATTAGAGTTCATTGGGTGTTCTAATCATTTGATGTGTTTTTTCGGTTGTTGGTTATGGATTTTTTTTTTAAAAAAAGAAAAGAAAAGAGAGATGATGGCAATGATAAGTTTTTTTTTTTTCCTTTTATCAAATTATTATCTTTCTTGATAACACAAAATTAATCTGATTTTAGAGAGTTATATAATACAAATTAGATGGGATGTGGTTAGTAAAAATGTTTCTTTGAATTAATATTTAGGCCAATTCTATAAAAGCTTTTTATGTTTGGATAAAAATGATGATTTATCATATTTATAAGAATTTAAATATCATATGTTAAAATTTGTTTTAGAAGATGATGCTATAGACTGTGTAAACAATTAGTTTAGTTCAAAATTAAATCAAAATAAAAAACTTAAAAATATAATTTTTTAGAAAATTAATCTAACCAAATCAAATCTAAAAATTCAATCGACCTGAATCGAACTAAATTATTTCAATTCGATTTGATTTCATTTTTTGATTTTATTTTTTAAATTTTAAATTATTTATTTTAAAAATGTACTCATTTTACATAAATACTGATAAAATTACTTTAAATTAATCAAACAATATAAATATGCTTTAAATATTAAATTTTATAACATATTTAAATATTTAAATAATAAAATTATAATTTAGGTTTGGTTTGGTTTAACTGAATTTTAAATAATAAAAAATTATAATCTAGGTTAGTTTGATTTAACTAATTTTTACCTAAAATCAAATCGAACCTAAATTATTTTAATTTTAAAAATTAAATTAAATCAAATCAAACCAAACTAGTTAATTTGGTTCATTTTTTTTATTTGATTAGATTTTACTAACCTTTTAATAATGTACCTTTTAAAATTTTGAATTTTATTTTTTAATAAAAACCACAATCATAAAATTTAAGCTAAACGTTTAAATTTTATTTACATAATAAATTATGTCTATTTAAATATAAGATAATTTCAATTCGATTAATCTCAGCAATTAAAGTATAATATCATCAAATTATAAGGGTTTTATTTTTTACCTTCTTCAAAAAGTTATGTGTTATCTTTTTTATTATTATAATCTTGTTTTATTCCTTTTAACATGGAAAGGATTTTATAAATCAAAGACTTTATTCTACGTAAGCTTTTAAATCTGGGTTAAATTTTTTATTTTAATCAACATTGTTGTGTTTGATTAGACAAAAAAATAAAAAAAATTAAAAATGAATATTTTAGAATTTAAATATTTTATTGAGTATATTTCAATATATACAAAAATAAAATTTATTTATTAACAATTTTTTTAATTATTTCTATGCATAATAATATTATATTTTACAAGAAAAAAAAAAGGTTAAGCAATTTAATATTTTGAATTAAATTAAAATATTAAACATAAAAATAAAGTAAAAATGCTATTTCCATTTCTTTTTTGGTTTCAAACATGCATTTCATTTTTTTTTTTTAAATATCCTATCCAAGAGTGACAATATTGGTGAGGGGCTTGTTCTCTATTTCATTGACCAAAATTCAGAATCATTGAGGTTAGATCATAAGAAAGGTATTCTCTTTTTTTCCTCAAATAAAATTTTAATTCAATCATATGCGAAAATTGTCCCACAAAATACCACTTTGCTCTTACA
The DNA here is from genome assembly GCA_949677035.1 of Omphalea diandra. NCBI lineage: Eukaryota > Viridiplantae > Streptophyta > Magnoliopsida > Malpighiales > Euphorbiaceae > Omphalea > Omphalea diandra. The sequence continues at coordinate 9,123 of CATIWR010260923.1, read as the reverse complement.
AAAATAATAATGCATCACCACAAATTAAAAATAAATATATGTAATCGATTTTCTGATTTTATTTATTTATTCTATTCGAACTCGTAATCCCGTGAAAATATTCCAATGTCACTTAGCTTTTAGTCTAAAATTTTAACAAGTCATGTCGACAATTTCCAAAAGTAACATTAAATTTTATGCGTTTTCCACACTTGCCAAATAAGTACGGAAACATTCAGGTCGTGCAAAACCAAAATCCATCTACCTTCAATTTTTTTTTTTTTTTTTTAGCGATATTGCGTGGTTCATTATTTTTATAAGATTCACACTGATTAATTATTACCATTAATAAAAGAGGTTATTTGATGAAGTTTGAATTCGAAATCTTAAGATTACGGAACATCTGCCTTAATTAATAGCATTGATATACTCATTATGGTCCCTAAACCCATAAAGAATCGCAAAATAACTATGTAAATTTCAAAAATTAACCTCCTAATCCTAGGACTTTTAGCAGCCATTTCAGACCTTAAGTTGGTGGTTGTTTGTAGACTCTTACATGCCATGACTTCCTCAGCGATCAGGGCTGTTTCTAATGTCACTTTCTACTTTACCAAGCCATCAAGTGACTTGGCCTCATTTTCCTTGCACATTATTTTCTTTGAGGTGCGTAATTATCTCTTGACTTGCTCCCTTCATATGGAAGATTAATCAAAGCACAAAATTCTTCCCCTCAACCTAACTCATCTAAAAGTTTTATTCTTCCCATATTTTGATTACACATCATCTTAATATGATACTGACAGTGCACGAACATGTCTTAATTATACTTTTATTTTTGAACGCTGAGGATGCGAAACTTTTTATTTATAATAATATCGTGTTTCAGGACATATTCACATTTTTTTTCTTCTTTTTTTTTTTTTTGTTTTTACAAAAATTAGTGCATAATATTTATATATATTCTCAATTTCTGCATTTATTTAATTAAATATTATATCTTTTTTAATTACTTTTTATTATTTTATAAAATTAGTTAAAATAATAAAACTCAATCATAATAGTAACAGTATTCATTTAATGTGTACTTTATAGTATCACTATATATATATATATATATATATATATTTACAAACAACAAAATTATGCATTCAAATATAGCAGAAGAGGTGATATTACCATTTGAATTGCTCCCATGCCATCAGGCAGTCTCGTTTATTTTCTACGCAGATCATGAAACCCACTATAATTCCAAAAAGATTCGTGCATGTATGTTTTAAATTAAAATGCAAGTTTCATGTTATCTTGGTGGTTTAGATCAGGGCTTGTTGTTGAATTTGTATTGGATTGGAAACGAAACTAAAATTTAGGAGAAAAACACTTGCAAGGAAAGATTTCAATTCATTAGAGTAGAAATAAGATTTCACGACTAGAAGAAAAAGTAAGATTTCGTGGCTAAAGTCTCTAATTATTTCAAATCTGTTTAAGGATAAATTCTAATATTCTAATATGAACTGACTTCTATCATGTAGGATTATGAAACTATCCAATCAGAAAAAAAAAAAACTTCGTATTTGATTTTTCTATTTTATTAATAATATTTTATGGTTTTCATAAATTCATATTAAAAATGTATTGTATAATTCTCTCTTATTAGAGGAATTACCATCCACGTGGTGATATCAACGGACTGAAAAATTTCTCCAATCATGACCAGGAACATTGTCGCTAACTAGGCAACAACCAATGAGTTTGATATAGTCGATCCTTTAAATTTTATCTCCAAGTCATTCCACCGTGGCGATTAATCCTAAAAATTCCACTAGCTCGTTTCCTGAAAACTTGCTTAACTGAATTGTCTTGCAAAGCTACAATCTTTAGAGCAATTTATACTTGTTTTTAACTCATAAGCCAATATCCTGAGTATGCCGCCTTTGGACATCACTAACAGTATAACCTCAAGATCCATAATGCTGATTCCCTTACTTATTTCCTTAGCCCTTCTTGCCTCTGCTCAAAGATGCTTAAACCACACCTTTTCAGGTAACCAACTTTCAATTCTTGCATTGACCTTCTATATCTACAGGTTCAACTCCACCGGAACTATATTGCATCCACAAACACTGTTCGCGTAGTAAGGCCAGCCAAACCTCTACAGAATGGATAGCATGGGCAATCAACCCATCTGAGACAATGAAGGTAGGATCCCAAGTACTTGTCGCTTGTCAATATCCAAATGGGAGAATGACTGTTCAACGTCTATAGCCAGTTTAAACCCATCAACGCAACCAGGTACCCTCAGCTTGAAGGTTTCCAACATCTCCATAACCGATGCTAACAATGAGATGACTATCTTTGCCATGGTGGGGCCACTTGAAAACGGAACTGTCGTTAATCATGTTTAGCAGGCTGGAAACACGATTTCAAATGGCATCGCCTCAGAGCTCTTGCACTTTCAGGACCACATATTCATATCAATGGGGAGAACAAATTTTCTTAAATAAAGAAAGATTCTCAGAATGTCCATGCACATGCTAGCCACCTGTCCTTTGAGTTCAGTTCTAATTGGACATCCACAAGTATTTGGCTTCGGCCAATTGTTACGTTGTCACCTTCATCATTAGTACATGTTCTTGTATTTGTTAGCCTTCATCATGAGTACATGTTCTTGTTGTATTTGTAAGCAATAATAATTTCAGGTCTGTGAATCTGAAAATCTATTGTATTCTCCGCAAACAATGCAACTTTAAACATTTCATATTCTCCAATTTGTTCTTTTAACGTAGTTGAAAACTTGAAATTATCCTCAGAGATAAGAGTTTCAGCAACATTGTAAAGCGAAAAAAACATCATAACTAATCAGGAAAACAGTATATTAACAAGGAAGAGTTCCTTGGAAGAGTTCACATCAAAATTAATTAACAGTTCTTGAGGGCTCTGAATGTGTAACCACGTTACCAACCAAATTTAGCAGTTCCTCGTGCTTGGGCTTCGTCACTGGTAATTCCAATGTCACCTGCCAAATTTTATAGAATTTTTTGAATACATAGATTAAGCAGAGAGCAGAGGATCTAGCAATCAGAAATATTCAACAGTTCTATCAAACGACAACTATCATTTTCTTAGAAATGTATGGCCATAAAGATTTATACAAGTTCCTAAGTACACAGCTGTCTTTGTTCATATATCACATGTGATTAGCGGACCTCTTGCAGTTGGTTCTAAGATAACTAAGATCAATCAGTCACTTTAATGGCAAGGGACTATGGTCCAACACCCAAGAAGACATTCCAATTAAACTGTGTCCTTGGGCATCACAATGCCATCAATTGGTTAATCCACAAGCTAAACCCATAAAATTAAGCTATCCTAGTCAGACTTAATTCCATGCGAGTCCCCAGTTGTTTTTTCCATCATGATGAAGTTGAGAAATTTATTTACTACACAGGTTAATCAGCAAGTTATACTGCAAATAAACATTATCAGTGGTTCAGTCCACTCAGACCAGTCAACATTGGATATCAGGGACCAATATTTCCTCAATCTAATCAATCAAGACTGCAAGAAAACATTCCATTTCCCCATAAACAAATGAAAACATACACGTACACCCACATAAACATCATCTAGATCTATCTTCTGGTGCTTGAGAACGTTAAAAAAAGAAAAATACCTCTTTGAAGATTTCACTACAAGAAGCCTCCTTAAAGCCCTAAAAAATATCAAAAATATTTTAATTGCCAAAGTAGAAGCACAAATATTCATGGATGACTTCACATGTAATAAATGCAAGCCTCCTAACACACTCAGTAGTATGGAAATCTATCCATCTAATAAATGGTTGACATTGCTTGAACATGAACATTAAAAAATAAAAGAGCTAAATTCAAAAAATCCTCCAATACTCCAATTTGTAATTATATCCAGTTCTTTGATTTGTCAATTACATAAGCCTCATAATATTGTCTCACTGACTAGATTGGAAGGAATGTTTCAATTGAAGGTGTGGAGGCACGTTTGAGGTTGGTATTGCTAATAGCAACTTGTGGGCAAAAATATTACAGTCCTATAGTCCTTTTTGCTAAGTGATAATAAATTCTTCCCATATTAGTTTTAAGAGCCAAAAGTTGATTTCAGACAAAGCTAAAATTTGAATCATTTGCAAATAACGAATAAAATAGCTTGACAAGGTAGCTAAACTGCTTTTATGAATAGATAAAAATATCTCAAAACTTAGAAATGTTGTAGCTTCAGTCAACAAATACAGTTTTTTGCAAAAACAATTTCAAGCATGCTGTAAAGTAATTCTGAAAATTTGTGAAACCATAGTACAATTTTCCAGCAAAGTTTATAAGAAATAATCCGTAATTACATCTTCAGTCATTCAATTCTAATATGCCACATTAAGAATTCATAGAAATTTATTTAAATTGACCACAATGTTATCAATTGGAACTCCCTCCAAGCCTAATTTTGACTAGGTCATAACTGATAATGATGTCCAAGATTACCGACAAAAATGAAAGAAGTAACTATAATCGAGAATTGCACAAAACATTTCAGGATCATTTGTCAAAAATAAGACTACAAGAATAGAGAAAGAGAGAGAGAGAGAGAGAGACCAATTTTTGGAACAATTTGAGAGAAGCTGCATTTGATTCGGCAATTTTAGCACGGAAAACATGGATTCCCAGGTTCTCAATTGCATAGGTTATCATCATTAACACAGATTCCTTCCCAAGTCCTTTGCCACGGCTATACTAGCAATGCAAAATGCTAAAAAATTAAGTCCAGAAGGAAATTTGTCATACTTGCTTCACAGCCATTCACAACGGAAATAGAGAACATAAGTTAAATTAAAAATGAAAGAGGGGTAAAATATGGACTGAATGTCAAACATTAGGAGTGTGCATCAAAGATGAAATTAGCAAAACTTGCAACCAAATTATAAAAGACCAGGTAAACAAATGTCTACTAAAAAGCTGCAAACTTGGGACCATAACACAAAGGATCAGGAAAACAGAGATCTACTCAAAAAGTTATGGAAAACTATACTCAAGAAAGTCTAAAGTCCAAGATAAGTTGAATGAATTTTTGCTTAAAAGGTGCCACCTACAGCTAGCAGTGGACATTCAATTCAAACTGAACCGAACCAATCAAAACCAAGAAAACCAAACTTTAAGAAATACAAACCACACTGAACCGATTTAATTCAGTTCAATTGTGGTTCAGTTTGAACCAATTTTTTTTTTAACAAAATAATATTATTCAATATAAACAATAGTTCTTATAATATATTTTTAAATATTTTAAATACAAATAATATGTTTTTAATAGATTTTTATATTTTTTTAATATAAATAATGAACTTTAAATAGGGTTGAATCATCCTGGTTTGATTTAATAAAGGTTGAATCTGCTTTGGTTTGATTTTAAAAAAATTTGGTTCGGTTCAATTTAACCAAAATTTTTTTATCTAAGAAAACCGAACTGAACCAAACTAACCAATATTTTTTAAAAACAAACTGAATCAAATCAAATTTATGTTTAAACCGAATCAAGCCAACCAAATCAATTAGGTTCGGTCGGTTTTCCAATTTGCACCGATTTGTGCACACCCATACCTACAGCCTTCTTATTATTGCATCAAGCCATTTAACATGCAAACCATGTTTCCTCAGATTCATACTCATTAACTCGATATCATCACTAACCTGCACTCATCTTTCTAATATCCTATTAGTTGACCATAAAATTTAAATTAAACAATACCTATGAGATTAAGCAAACCCTACTCTGTTATTGGTGAAGCAATTCATATTAACCAAAATATATGGATGCTCCTAATGCACAGTAACAAGTAATTCAATACCTAAAATGGAAAATAAAAATCTCAAATCCAATGCATTTTTTCCATAGAAAATTTTTGAGTAGCTGTAAAATGTTCTTGGAAATATTGCTCCAATCCTGTTAATGCAGCACTCTTCCCTCAAACTGCATCCCATTCATTACCTTCTATAAGAATCTAAGCAAATTTAGTCTTTGATAGCAGTTTCATTATACACAATATGATTTTGATATCAAAGAAAAAGCTCAAATATTGGAGGAGCATCCTCGGTTGTTGATCTTATATTTAAGAATACGGAAGAAATTCAAAGTTGCTCAAATTACAAGCCACCAATCTCATGGGTCATATTATGCAGCTGTGAGAGAGAAAGGAGATGAATGGAATTTAAGGTTTTATTTGGCATGAAGTTACTCACTTTCATAGAAGTAGCTTCCAGGGAAGTGATTCTTTCTAAAAAGTTATTTCTGGGTAGTTGAGTCTACAATGTTAGGTTTCCATATTTTTTTTTCTTGAAAAGTGCACCACCATCATATTTGGTTCACTCACTAACTTTCAAAAAAGTATATGATAAAATACTATTTTATCCCTAATCTATTAATAAATAGATTTATCTATTAAGTAAATTTATTTAAAGAAATAATTACAAAATAAATTAGTAAATGTTTCTCAACTTTCCCTAAGAAAATTGCACTCACTAACCTCCTTCTCAGTAAGTTACTCTTTCTACATTGAAAAAGTTAAGTGGTCAAAAGGAAGTTCTAGTTCCTTTCTACTTTGCACTTCCTTACAACTAAGGTTGTAACCGGTATACCGCAAATACCGATATCGTCATTTTTCACAATACCACCCAATACCGACACCGTAAAATTATAAAATCGATACTGATACCGTTGACGATGAAAACCGCAAAAACCGATACCATTAAAATTATGCGGTATTGACGGTATTATCGATATTGATACCGAAAAAATGTGTAACCATAGATGAAGCCAAGTTAACTCATTTATTAAATGTAGATGAATGATTCAAATCGAAATCGATACCGATACCTGTAAACCTTTTCAATCTATAAAATATCTATACAAAAAATATTATTATCGGTATAACGTTAAAATTTTTCCAATAACCGAAACCGAAACCGAAACTGAAAAATCTTAAATCTTAATACCGAAAATTTTAGGTAACTCATGGTTTCGGTTTGATTTGGCAGTTCGGTTTTGGCGATATACTGTTTAAAAACCGTGAAACTTACGCTCCTACTTACAACCAAATACAAAGAAAAATACTACATCCTAGGAAGTAGAATTTCCTTAGCCAACTTTCTTTTTCAAAATAAACAAGAACCTAGACATGACAACAGTTTCTGAAAATAAGGAAAATAAAATAACATATGGTAGCTTTTATCAATGTAGAGAAGAGATATGGTAGAGTCCTATGAAAAGTTCTATAACAAATTCTGTACTAGAAAAAAAAAAAAGATATTAAGAGTGATGAAGGATATAAAAGAGCAGTCACTAGTATTCAATTTATCAAGTTTGGTGAAAAAGATTTTTCTATCTATAAGCGAATAACATCAAAGATTGACCTAAGGCACTTTCTTTTTCACTTTGGTCATGAATGAATTATCACAAATATGAACATATTCTAAGTGAGAAGTTCTCTCTTCTAGTGAAGTAAATAAAGTCAAGAATATTTCCAAAAAATTAAACAAAATAAAACTTATAACTTAATAACGAAAAGCCTAGTACACACAAGTGAAGAAGAAAGAATCAGAAAATTAGGTACTTACCTATTGGATTCAGCAATCATGATCTCAATCTCAGCTATTTGCGGGTCATCCAAGTCATTCATATATATATTTACATCACCAACCATGGCTGAACATGACACATTATTAATGTCTCACATAGATAGACACATCCATCATACCATGTAAACAAATTATTAAGCGCCTTTAATCAATCTAGTATTATCTGGATAGAAATCATAACTAATATGCAGCAACGAGTCCTAAAACCCCCTCCGATCATCAACATTAGTAAATTATATTATTTTACTATTATTGAAATTACACTCTTTTTTCTAACTCTCTTTCTCAGCAAAGAACAATTATAAGTAATATGAACTGACCTTCCACATGGGAATCTCCATGAACAAAATCTCCATCTACCAAATCCTTATCCAGTATAATAAAAGTTCGCTCTGCCAAATAAAACCCATTAAAAGTAAACACGAACCCATTTGCATACTGTGATTAGAAAGCAACATTATAATTCAGATCATAATTCAGAGATAGAGAAAGAGAGATAACTAAAGGGGTCTTGAGTCCAAGACAGCTGCATCTGGTACTCTTCTTCTAGAGAGAGGGGCTCGGAACCAGTGGCTTGAAGCAGAGCCGGATCTTGCATCCACTGGTGGTACTTAAGGACGTGAGCTTTCATGTATGGCACAAGTATTACCTTCTCTCCTTCCAAGCTCGCTGCCATTTTTGCACTCTCGAAAATTCTTACGCCTATATATTTTTGTCCTGGGAAAATTAAATTAAAAATTCCCATCATATTTTGTGTTTAGCAAGTTGTTGAGAGGAAAAAAATAAAGGAAAAAATAAATTTTATTTTATTTTTTATATTTAAATAAAAAGAAATAGAAATAAATTTTATTTTTTTACCTATTTTTTTTCACTTATTTGGATTGAAGAAAATTGTCGCTCTTTCAATTGAAATATTAAGAGTAAAAAAGTAAAATTACTATAATTGTATTCAATTATCATATTTTTTCTTTATTTTTTAAGAAAAATAAAAAAAGAAAATAAGAATTATTTTCTTATTATTTTTATTTTCCTTTTATTTTTAAATAATAAAACATTATAATTTTCTTTTATTTTTTTATTTTTTTCTCTGTTATTTTACCTTTTTCTAAATAAAAGGTAAAACTATAAGTTGAATAAATGTTAAATATCCTCGTGTTTTATTCTGTCCAAGGATTTCAAAAGTAGATTGAACAGGCAGGATGAATTAGTAAAATAGGAAATCCATCAAGAATTGAATTTGATTAAAATAAAATTTTAGTTAATTAAAAGATCAGTTAAAATTAAAAAATACTAATTAAAAATAAGAAAAAAATATACCAAAATTAAAACCTAAGTCAAATTAATTTAAACTAAAATTATACTATTTTATGAAAATGTCAATATTCCAAAAAATTACACTATTTTATTTTAAATTTAAATATTTTAAATAATTTTTGTTACCTTATTATATTATTTTTTACAATTTTAAATACTTTTAAGCATCATT
>CATIWR010260901.1:0-16399 GCA_949677035.1 Omphalea diandra | reverse complement strand
GACGTCAATTTAATCGGCTGCAACTAAAAGAAATGGCGTAAAAATCGAAAAAGAAATTTATTGGGAGATCAACGCTGAGGTTTAAGCCCACAAACTCCTATGATCTATGTGCCGACTGAGAAGCCCAAACGGGTTGATTTTCTGGAACAAGTTGTCTAGTCTAGAGAAGCCTAAGTTTTTTTTTTAAAAAAAAAAAAAAATTAGCTCCATTGTTTTGCAAAAAAAAAAAAAAATTTTCAGAAAAATATTTTTCACATCTTTTTTATTTGGTGCATTTAAAAAAATTAATCAATGAAAATTATATATTTTTATCAAATGAAAAATTAAGTCAATTTTTAGACTTTATTACAAATTTGGTGTTTGAAATTTTTAATTTTTTTCTATTTTGGTTTTAAAACAATTTTCTTGTTCAATCAAGTATGTGAACTGGTAAAATCATTTTTAATGTAGTGTTTTCTCTTATCTGAACTGATAAAATTTGTAACTCTGTTATATCTATCTGACCTGATACTAAATTTTGTAAATTATTTCAATTAATTATGTATCTACAATTTGGATACATAAATTTTTTTTACTTTAAATACATAATTTGTTCATTTTTTTGTTTACTTTTTATATATATTTGAACAATTTTTATAGTGATATAAAAAATATATTCAAATACATGAAAGTAAAAAAAAAAGAACTTAGAGTGAAAAAAATTATATACTTATACATTAGTTAAAATAATATACATAATTTGATATCAGGTCAAATTAATTTTTATGTGGCAGTCACTGAATGTTTAGATTAGAGAAAAATACTATATTAAAAATGATTTTACCAGTTTAGACACATAATTGAATAAAAAATGTCCAAACACCAAAATAGGAAAAATTAAAAAGTTAAAGCACCAAATTTATAATTTATCTAAAAATAAATCATATAAACACAATTTTTTATTATCACTAATCTTTTTTACTATTGACATCCACTATCTGTCATCGTTCGACAGCGGTGGTCATCGATGATAGTGAGACTCATAAGAAGATTTTATTTTTAATATGTTTTTATATTAAATATAAATAATAAAAATATACAATATTTATGATCTAAATTTTATTATAATCTTATAAATAAAAAAATAATATTTTTATAGTGTGTTTCAAACATCAAAAGATATATTACTCAGAAAATATTTTCTTTAGTAAACATTTTCCTCGGAGAATATTTTCTCAAATAAGTTATATTTTGTGAAACAAATAGAGACTGAATATTAAAATTTCCTAAAGGACTGTTTGACTGCTGAAATTTAACATTTATATTCGAAATTACTTTTTTAAGAAAACAAATTTCTAAATAAGTAATTTCAATAATGTGAGTTTCTTATATTTAGTTGGATACAAAATGTTTTGAAGAATTCAAAATTGGAATGTATGCTTTTATATATGGGATAGTTCAAAGAAATTAGTCTAGATTATTTGCCCCTAATATAATTGTATTTTTTTTATTTAATTGATCTATATGAAAAAGTCTTATATAATGAAATTTATCATAGTGATCAATTTAATATGAAATATAATTATAATATTATATTAATTAAAATTAATATAGAATATAATAATAATAATAATAATAATAATCAAATAATATTATAAAAATAAAAAAATAATAAATATTATTCAAAATACTAAATAATTATAAATTTATTATGCTTATCAATCTAATATGTAATATAAATATCATTCAGCAGTACTAAATAATTATTCTCATCTTAAAAAAGTACTTAATAACTATAACATAATAATAAAATTTTAAAAAATCTAATAAAGTATAATTACTCAATAAATTAATAAAAGATTGTATTTTTTTTGTAGTTCAATAATTATTTTTAATTAAAATTTAACGGTACATGTGTTCTTGATTTTGATTAGAATTGTGTTAAATAAATATATAAATTTTAGTTTAGTGAATATATATATATATATATATGTTAATTAAGAGTATATTTATTGATATATAATTATATATTAAAAAAGTTTAACTTTCTTACTATTTATGAGATAGAAAATTAATTTTTCATATAGATGGAAAAGTTAGATGAAATTCATTTAGAATGTAACTTTTCAAGGACATAGTATTTTTATGCAAACTAAATATTAAAATTTAATATTTTTAATTTACTTTTTTTTGAAATCCTAACAATCAAACGTATAAACTAAAAAGGTGATTGCGAGATATAAAATTATTTCTAACTTTTTATATTATGAGATATATTCCTATCATTCATTAAATAAATTAAAAAAAAGGCTAAGAATTAGAGCCATTGGCATTGACTTTGAATATCAGCATTTACGAATAAAATTGATTAAATATGTAAAAAATTTTAAAACGTTGTAATTAATTTACCTAAATAAAATAAAACTAATGATTAATAAGATTTATGATTTAACATGTTAAAAATTCACTAGCCTCATTTTGAAAATAGTTGACATTGAAGGATAAAAAATTTTGAATTAAATATAATTACTAAAGAAATGAGCTCTTATATATTAATTAAAAGTGAATTTACTCTCGTGCAAGCCGATCATATTCCCACCATCGCCCGATGGTTATATGAACAGGACCACTTCGTCTGCTTTCCCCTTTATCAATATCAATAATGTACGATCCTGACATGTATATTGAATGAGTAATATAAATTGGAATTGGACCCGCCTTCTTGAAATGGCATTAGCCCTCTCGCATTGTAGGATGTGAAGATTATGCGTTCAAATGGGTGAGTTTTAGACCTCGTGGTTGCCTTGTGTGACCATCCACTACCAGTGGTTCATCCAGGCGGCCGAATGAGTTTCACATAGTTCGGTTCACATTGGCATATATGATAACTCCCCTGGTAGAAGCAACATATCATAGTCTGGTTTTGCTTTGTGTTCAAGCGTTGAATTAAGATAGTCTGGCTTTGCTTTGTGTTCAAAGATTGAATTAAGATAGTCTGGTTTTGCTTTGTGTTCAAGGGTTGAATTAAGATTAAAACAGAATGAAATTGATCACCTGTACGTGCAATATGTCTATAATCACTATCAGAAATATAAAATTTATTGATAGAAATTTTCATCTGTAAAGGTGTCAATTTCGTTGATAATGTAATTTTATTGACGAAATATTGACCATAACAGTCTGTCGGCAAACTGTTGGTAGAAAATGAGATATCAACAAAAATTCCAATCCAATGCAAACTGAATGACGACTTGCCGTAAGAATATCGATCGATATTTAAGCATACAAATCCAACTGAATTACCAATGAAATATCAGGTTGGCAAGTCCGTCATTAAATTCATAGGTAAATCCAGTGGTAAGTCATCGGTGAATTAAACACGTATATTATATGTATTTTAAAAAATTTTACCGGCAATTCGTCAGTATTTATTTAATTTTTTTTATCTTTTCGTCGGTAACTTTTCAAGGGTTTTTTAAAATATTATAATATTTTATACTATTTATGATATTAATATTTATAATTTATTATATTAACATGAATATTTTTAATATTAATTTTTATAAAATTAATAATATTAATTTGATACTATTAATATTTTACACTATTTATGGTATTAATATTAATTTTATAATATTTTTATGATATTAATTTTATAATTTTATAATTGAATTAAAAAAATTTCAAATAGTAACAAGAAAAAGAAACACACACACACATATATATATGTACATACATAAAAATATTAATGTTTGATACAAATAAAACTTAAAATTAATCATTTGTTGCATCCTCTAGATCGACGAAAAAATCATCAGCAACGTAGGAGACATTGGGATCAGATACAGGAGGAGCAACAACTGTAGAAGCAGGAACAACAGTAGCAGCTATAGTCGGTGACTGAGGAGGAGGTGGGACAAGGGGCATAGGCATCTGCAAATGAGAGGGAAGATGCATCCCAGTCTATAAGGTGAGAAATGGACAGTTCGATTTTTTACCAACTTTTTGTAAACTGAATTTTTTATACTTATAACTGAACCAAACCAAAATTTTTGAAAAAATCAAATTAACTGAACCGATTAAACTAAAATTTATTTGTTTATAAACTGAACCAAATAGATCTTATAAAAAATTTGGTTCGGTTCGGTTTGTTTTAATTAAATTACATGTATTTTAAATCTGTTTCGATTCAAATTGGTCTAATTTATTTATAACTTCGGTTGATTCAGCTTTGTCGGTTTTCTATCTAAAAAACCGAATTGAAAACCAAAAATTGATTTTTTTTTAAAATTATAACCGAATAAACTGATTTTATTAAAAGATAAAATCAAACCGAACCGAACCAGATTGGTTTTTTAGGTTCAGTCCGATTTTTGCTCACCGCTACCAGTCTGCTGGGACATGGCGTTCAACCAATCCTCCATAGGTCGCATACGTGAATCGACAGAGTAGACGTGACCATGATAGGATGTGATCCTCTTATCTACTTGCCACTCAACCTTCTACTACAAGTCCTGGGTAAAAGGTGATGGCGCTAAACAAGAGTTGACACCTGAAGACTTGCCATAAAAATGAGAGACCTGATCACCCATATCGTATATTCGACCCTTCACCCGAGCCCCCACTGCCAGTAGGAAAACCTCACGCTCGTCGACCTAATGAGACTCGTCAGATCCTTGAGGTGGATGCGACAACTGTTTACGATGTCCGAAAATACTATATGCATTTTGTAAAGTATGAGGTATAAAAATATTAATTAATGAAAAAAATTAAAAAAAAAAGTAAATTATGACTTACATTAACTGCCCTGAACTGTGCATCAATGAAGGTGTCGATGTCTTATTGCTTCATGTGTGTATACACGAAGACATTGACGAGATGAACGTCTCATCCCAACTGTTGAACCTATTATGAAGACAATGAAAAGAAGAAATTAAGATAAAAACTTTAAACATATAAAATAAATAGTAATTTATAAATATGAAACATTTTCTTACCAGTCGTCTGACGCGTTTAGAATGGGGGTAGACCCCTTGTGTGCTTAGATGGACCTGTGCTAGGACCTCCTTTCTCGATATGTCCATTCAAGCTAGTCTACCAAGACATAGCTTGAGCATGTGAAGAACTTCACTGAGTCTGCCAGTGGTCCCAAATCTCATTAGACAACCAAGTCTCTATGCCCTTATGCTTCAAATCATGAAACATATCCTTGTACCTCAAAGTAGTCTTCTCAAAGAAGGTTGTCTAGACCAAGGCATCGATTGTCTAGTTCCACTGAAATTGGTTCTGTACGAATAATAAACGCAAAAAAATTAGTAAATAAATAAAAATTATTTTTTAAATAGTTGACTTAGAATTATATATATTACTTACCTTGAACTCTTCCTAGTAAAAGGTTTTCACGATCTGTGGGACCTTTGTTTAGGTGTAGCTATCATGATGAATCTTCTGCTTGAAGATCATTCGACATGCACAAAAGTATTTATCATACGGATACATAACTACACAAAATTGAAAATATAAATTAGTAAGTGTTAAAATAATAAGATAAAAAATATAAAAATATAAAAAATAATTATTAAATAACTCCTATGCTGCAAAGAAATATGAGGTTCTAGCTTAGATGCATGAACTGTATACACCTCATCTTGATCTATCAGCATCAATGGCATAGATGGAGCTAAAGGGGGATCCTGAGTAGGGGATGGAGCTGAAGGATGAGTTGAAACTATAGGCAAAGTCAACGTCAAAGGAAGTCCAGGCATCGAAACCGGTGTGCTGGATGGTGGAAGTGGTGGCATAAGTGGCTTGCGATCACACGTATGTCCTCTACCTAGCATATCGCCTTAGGACAGTGTACCCGAATCATTAGGTATACGACATGTCATCTAAATGTATATTTAAAATTATATATCTAATATAATATATGCATAACAAAATTTCTATTGAAATTTGTACATTAACGTACTTAAAAATTAAATACACTAAAATATTTGACTTACTCTAAATCATCATACTTTATATCACCTTCAGACATTATATTTTCGGCTTCATCATTTAATTTGATGAATGACGCACCCAAATGATTTAAAATTTTTGGTGGCTCTTCCTTTGTAATTTTTATAAGGGACAAATTTTGTTCCTCATTCTTTTGAAATGAAGTTTGAGATGACGTCTTAATAACAAATTTGTCCTTTATTTCAACAAATGATCAAACTTTTATTTTGAATACTGTCCACCAATCAGGTTTTTCCCATCGTAAATGGGGATGAAGAAGATAATTCACTTGACAAGCTTGCATTGCTAATATAAAAGGTTTGTATTTGGTAAACTTGTACATGTGGTTGATTTTGATAAGACTGTAATTTCCATGTACTTTCATTCCAACATTAGGTGTTAGATCAAACCATTCACATTTAAACAAAATGGTTCTTTCAATAGAAAGTGTAGGATACTTCAACTGTAGCACCTCAATTAGTCGACTATAATAGTTATATGCATTTTCATTGTAGTTTGAACCCCTTAATACTTACTCGATTATTGATTAATGACCTATTGAAACCATATTTTTCAGTGTGAAACTTGTAACCATTTACAAAGCAAATGAGATACATAGTCATATTGCACAAGGGACCTTTTGCAAGGTCTATAATAAATTGATTTGTGATTCCATTGGTTGGATCATTTGCCTAAAAAAACAAAACAACTCATTATCTACATTAGTTATATAATAATTACTCTTATAAAATTTACTATTGTATTATTAGCTAGATATACACACATATGACTTGAACTAATATCAAAATTATGTCTCTAACTTTTTATCAACATCATCAGTAGATATATTGGGAAAAATGTGCTTCAACATGTCAATGTATAAGTTTCATAAAATTTGCACAACATAATATTAATATTTTAATATTTGCATATCATTTTCAAAAGTATAAAATAAACAATTGAAATAGAATTATAACTTACTTTACATATTATATTACTTCATGACATTTCAGAAGAATATATATTTGAGTTGCATGATATTCTTCATCTATCAATATTCTATTTTTAGGTCTATCAAATGTTGGATGAGTGAATATTGGCAAATTCCCTGAATATTAGATATTCCAGAGTTTCCACCATCATCATTTCTAGGTACTCTTTTATGCCTTATATACATATGTGATTCGAAATAATATGAGAAAAATGATGACACTTTTTCAATTAAGTATGCATTGCATATAGAACCTTCAATATGAGCTTTATTCTTCGAAATATTTTTTAAATGTATAAGAAAACTACAACATACAACATGTAAATAGATTAAAAATGAATGGATTGAAATTGAAATGACATGTACAATGGAAACTTTTGTATTTAATGTACTTCTAAAAAAGATACAGATTCATCTATACTACACAGGTCCTATTTGTTTTGCTTCATATGCCAAGTGTAAAATTAAATGTTCCATTTGATCAAAAAAACTTAGAGGAAAAATACATTTCAAGTTACTCAAAATCAAAAGAATGTCAATTTCCAAATGTGTCATGTCTTCCTCCCTGATTTGCGGTGTAGTGAGTTCTTTAAAAAGCAAACTCAATTCTATGAGAGGTTTTCATACTTGTGAAGGCAACAACTAGTGAAAAGCCATAAGGAGTAATCGCTACATAAACACATGACAACCATGACTTTTAATGCCAAACAACTTCAACTTGTGCATATTAACACATCAAGGCATATTAGATATATACTCATATTGAAATCTAATATTCTTAAGTCATTCACATAATAATTGCTTACTTTACTTATCAAATGTATATTTTACCGTTAGATATTTTTCAATTGCATTATCCCAATGTAACTCTGGATGATAATAAAACAACTTCAAGTCTTTCTAGATTTAACATTATCTTTAAATTTCCCTTTTATATATTCATCACTGCATCAAAAATATTTTTAAACACATTCTTCTGAATGTGCATAACATCCAAATTATGCCTTACAAATTGGTACTCCAATAAGGCAAATCCCAAAATATACTTCATTTATTCCACCCACATCTTGTTCATTTTGTTATTTGACCATTAACATCTTCAAAACCAACTTCAATTACCCTCATCAATCATAATTCAGTGATTTCCTCTAGCACGTCCATTCCTGATCTTCGGATCTTCCACTATTCAATTCTTAAGAAAAATATTTTTTTTCCATCGTAATAGATGATCAAGCGGTAAGAATTTTTGGGTATTATCAAACTAAGACTGATTACCTCCATTTGGAAGCGTGAAAGCATCAATATATTCCATGCAATACAGACAAGCAAGTCTACCTTGAGTATTCCATCTAGACGCCTTGAGTATTCCATCTAGACAACATACCATAAGCAAGAAAATCACTAATAGTCCATAGCAAAACAACATACAATTGAAAGTTGCGCTTGATGGATATATCATGTCTTCACACCAATTTTCCATAACTTTTTCAATTCTGCAATCATGGGTTACATGAATACATCCAACATCTGTTTAGGATTGTTAGGTCCTGAAACCAAAATAAAAATAAATATACATTCCTTCTTCATACACATCCAGGGTGGCTAATTATAAGAGGTTAAAATACTTGGCCAACATGAATATTGTTATTCAGATTGACCAATAGGTTGAAAGCCATTAGTGCATAATCCAAGCATAACATTTCGAACTTCAGATGCAAACTGTGGATTCATTTTATTAAAATGCTTCCATGCATGAGAATTTAAACAATGTTCCATTACACCTTCATCATGTTCATGCTCAACATGTCTTCTCATATTATTGGCAATTGCTTCAAAAGCATATAATTTTTGCAGTCTCGTGTATGAGAAAAGTAATACATATTCTTATATGAAACTTTTTTTTTAGATGTACTTAATCCTTGAGGAATGCACTTATATATCAGAGAAAATCACAAAACTTACATATCTTCAAGTCATTGTTATCATCCAAATATAACATATAATTATTCTTGCAGTAGTGAATCTTCTTAACCGAAAGACCTAAACCTTACATCAATTTTTTGGTGCTATAAAAACTATTAACCATTATATGATCCTCAGGCAACAACTCATTGTACCATTGTACAATATCATTGTAACACCTTTCAAATAAATGATACTCCGATTTGATATTCATCAGTAGTGCAACTGAACATAACGTGGAATGTTTTCTGCAACTAGACCACAATTCCTCATTAGCTGCATCAAACATGTCATACAACTTCTGAGACGTCGGATTAGGAGCTTTACTCATTCCACTTCAATTAAACTCTAGCCCAGCTACATCCATTACCATATTATGGTATGCGATACGTTCTAATTCACTTGGACCTATATTATAGGTTAGAAGTTCAGGTTTATCTGTAGTTGATGTTTCAAAACCACACACTTCACCGTACAAATGTCATTCATAGTAGGGGTCCAAATAACCGCAATTCTAGCACTTTTTATGACTACACAAACATATAATTTTAATTTCATCTATAAATTTAGGTTGAGACGTCACCAATTAAATGAAATGGTTCACATTTTTTAAGAACTCTATACATAATAACTCATCCTTTAGCCTAAAATATATCCAATTTCTATATGATCTCATTATAAAGTCATGAAAATTTCAGTGTAACAATGAAATTAAACATATATACGTATAATATTTTTCAGTTCAATATTTTCCATGCCTTTTTTCAGTTTTTTTAATATCTAATACTATCTCCTTATCTCCCATTGTCTAGAAGGTAAAAACCTAACCCATTTAGAAATTTATTATTATATAACATTTTCCCATAACAATATAGTTCATATAGCTGTTGAAATTTTGGCAGCCTCTCACTACAGTTCTTCTATTACACCGAAATGGAAAATGTTTTCCAACATTTATTATTATGCACTAAAAGAACGTGTTAAAAGATACACACCCAAATTTACCAGCAACATATATATCAAACTATATTATATACAATAAGTTATATTAACAGTAAAATTTTTAAACTATCCACTTTAGATAATTTAGCGTAATTCTCATCATCAAATAAGAATCTCACCAAACAGGTATTTAAAATTATGCTTATATGTTCTTTTATGAAATTTATAGAAAATTCAATCTAATTTTTTATGAATTATAGATTATTTTGGTATTATCCCATTCAGAAAAATAAAAAAAATCTAAATAAACATTAACTCCAAAACATATGATATTCAAAAATAGAATAAGAAAGTTTAAAATTTTTGTTTTTGCCTAATAATCTTAATTTTTTTCTAAACTTTTGCATCCATTCTATTTTTTATATATTATTTTTTATCTTAGTTTTGAAATTTTATTTAATTTTTAGGGATATGATTATTTTTTTGGAAACTTTTGAAATTCATAAGGAATATCACTTATAATTTACACAATTTTTGCATTTGTTAATGGCCAATTTAGGATAGTACAATGTTTGTATATTTTTTTATATGTTAAATTTTAAAGATATTTAATTCAATTAAAATATTGAGTCTTTTATAACATTCGTGATATCCTTTTAATTTTTATGGAATTTTTTTTATTATTTATTAAATTTTTTCATTTTTGGGCAAATTTAGGATAAGTAAATTTTTTAGATATTTTTTGCTTTTTATTTTATGACCATTTAAGTAATTAATTTGTTTAGTATTTTATGGAATTCGTAATTAATTTTTAGTTTGTAGATAATGTTAGTTATGATTTAGAATATTATTAAATTTTATGAAATATTTGGGAACATTACAATTTCATGTTTATATTATAATTTTTTTTTTTGCATTTCAAGTCTATAGAATTTTTGTTAATTAACATTTTTGATATTTTATGTTTTAAAATTTAAGGTAATTTAAGTAACTAATATCTTTTTTGCATTTATATAATATTTTATTCCATACTATTATCTTATTATTGTACAATTTTGTATTATTAAAAATTTATTACATACAAAAATACACACATATAAGTATTTTTAAGCATATCAGTTATTTAATGAAAAATATATTTTTTAACATATAAGATATTAAACAAAAAAATTATAAATTAAATACTAATCTCTTGAAGCATAGATATATCAAATTTCATGAAAATATATTTCAGTCTAAGTACAAAATGGAAATAAAAAATTATAAATAACAAATATCAATAAATTTATACATTTTCTATAATTTAATTAAACTATACAAATTTCGCAAATTAAAGACACACTTAAATTATTAACTTTAATGAATTTATAATTTCTAAAATTTCATGAATTAAACTAAATTACAAAAATTCAATTTAAAATTTCTTAAATTACATTACATTACTACATTTAATTACAAATTATCAAAATTTCATTTTATTACACTTAAATTTCTAAAATTTAATTAAATTACACTTCATATATTTATTAAATGTTACTAAAATTTCTAAAATTTCACAAATTTAATTAACTTACTCAAATTTAATTGATATTTCAAAGTTTTAAAAACTTACACTTAAATTACTAACTTTTATTAAAATCTATAAAATTTAATTTCATTACACATAACTTTATAAATTTTTATTAAATTAAATTAAAATTAATCATTGCAATTTATAAAAATTTTATAATTCTAAAATTTGATTAAATTATATTAAAATTTGATTAAATTAGATTTAAATTACTAGATATAATTAAATTACACATACATTTCAATACACTTAAATTTTCAAATTTTAATTTAATTATACTTAAATTAGTCATTAAATATTACAATTTCTCAAATTTGTCAAATTTAATTAAATTACATAAATTAATAAATTTTATTAACTTATTAAATTTACACTTAAATTGCTAAATTTTTTACATATGTTAAATTACTAAAATTACTAAATTTGCACATTTAACACTATAAATTCTATTATGTATGCAATAAATTATATAATTTACCTAAATTCACCTACCAAATTTCCAATATTCACATTCACAATATCTCTCAATATTCAATTTATACATTTTACACTAACATTTCTATTAAATTAATGCAATAAAATTCACAGATTTATCAAATAACAAAATTCTCCAAAAAAAAAAAATTCACAAATTCACCAAACTCCACAAAATTCACTAACACACACATTTCACATATTCATAAATCAATAAAATTCACCAAAAAATTTAAAATTCATCAACTCCATAAAATTCACAAATTCAACAAAATTCACCAAAATTCATTAAAATAATTATATAATATCACAAATTTCAATATCGTGGAAATTTATAAAAAATCAAAATTTTTATTACTCACAATAATTTGATAATATTTCAGAAATGTACTCGCAATTTACAATATTTCTATATTCACAAATGCTTAAAAAATTCTCAACATTCACAATTTTTTCCTACATAATTTTTATAAAAAAATATATAAAAAATAAAAAGAAAACTAACTAGGGAGAAGGGGACGACGACATCTGGCTTTGGCAGTAGAGGCATCTTGTGGTGGTTGTGGCAACTGAGGTAGTGGAAACGCCGACAACAGGTAGAGAAGGGGCCAGTGATTCAGCAGCAACAGAGGTGGGATGAAAGGGAGTTGAGAGAGAGAGCAGTGTCGGAGAGGAAAGCAGAGATGGAGCGCTAGGGAGAGAAAGAGAAAAGAGCAAAAGGAGAAAGAAGGAAAGGAGAAGGAAGGGAGGAGGAAGAAGAAGAGAGAAAAACAAATTGTTTGGTAGGCTTTTATACGCTATTTAGCAACGGATTACCGACGGAGTGTGACACGTCATTTAAAAAAATTTGTCGGTATAATATTATCAAAGGATATTTTGGCTCGTTACTTCCTGTGTGCCTTTCCATCTGCCTCCATCGGTGATTTCGTCAATAAATTGTGGCGGCAAAAAAATGAGCCATAATTTATTGACGGATTATTCGGTCGAAAATATATCGATGACAATATGTCGGTAATCGATCCCTATGTTATATAATTTATATTTCTTTTATTTCCGTCATTGATTTGATGATATTTATTGATGAACTATATTCCGTCGATAAATTCCATCGATATATTTTGCTTTTTTTTTTTCTATAGTGAAAGAACCTCCAATTAATGGATTGAAAAAATTTAAATAAAAAATTCTTTATTCTTTAAAACTTCTTTTAAAAAAAACCTTCATTCTTCATTTTCATTCATAGTATTATATATTTAGATATATTAAATGATTATTTGCATAAAAAAGTTATATTTCTCTTTCTTTGTTCATAAATATAGATGGATGTAATTACATGAGATAAAGATTACAACTTTTAGTAAAGAACTTTATCTCCTCTAAATTTTTTTCATAAATTTGTATTTATTTTGCATAAATATTTTTATCTTATTTATTAAAAATCAAATTATGATAAATCGAGACGTAATACTCAAAAAGGAGAATATGGTCGTAATTAATTTAAGAGGCTTATGCTTTAATCAAAGAAGTGTGAGTTGTATAGTGATAGAGATGAGGATCTAAATAAAATTCTACATGATATTAAATCATAAACAAAGGAATAATCTAATTCCATCTATAGCTCAATTACTTCTAATATCATAATTTTAGAATTGTTTTCTTGTGTTTAGCTATATACCAAGTAGTTGAATTATTGTAGAGTTTTTTAAAATTCTCCAGTTACATTATATTCTTCAAAATAAAATTAATTAATATATTCATAAAATAATATTTGACTTAAGAAGTATTTAATCTATTTAAAAGTTTTCAAATTTATTGAAACACCTATATTTACCGTTTCCAAAAATAAAATTTTGCAAAAACCTTTGACTTTAGAAGTCTTTGATCTATTCAAAAAATTTGAAATCGATCAAAACACCTATTATTATTATTTTGAAAAATAAAATTTTGTTCTTTAAAAAAATTATAGAAATTCTTCTTTTCTATTCTCATGATTGTATAGCTTAATTTAAATATAAGTATCTAGCTCGATTTAAAGGAGCGGAGGCCCAATAGTGGCAGAGCAAAAAGCCCTAAAAAATTGATAAAAATTGGCACTAAAGGTGAGAAACACTAAGAACACAATCAAAACATCAATTACATCGAGAGATGAACATCGCTAACCGGCCTCGAAACAAACACCCGGAGCAACCCCTCCCATCCCATCACTTTCAACTTGAAGCAAACACCGACGGCGACGAGTTGTGTGGCAGCGACAGCAACGAGGTTTGTGGGAGGCGAACGGTGATAGTGCACCAGCAGCAAACTTCACTCGCTCAGGTTTGTTTGTGTTTTTTTGTGGGTTTATTATGGATTAATTTGTAATCATTTTTATGTAATTCGGGGTTTAAATGGGAGATTTTTTTTTTCCTTCCAATGTGATATTTTTTTCTTCATCAGTTATGTGGGTTTATTGTTTTATTGTAGCATGAGCTTGACTTGAGATGATTGAATGATTGCTTGCTAAGTTGCTTGATTGCTTCAGTAGTTAAGATGCATTAGGTGAATCGGCTGGTCCTAATGCTGTTGATATTCCCAAATAGATGCTCCTTTTGGGTTTGCCCTTATCTGCCTGCAGCAAAATAAGGGAATGTTTTGAAATTTATCATTGATCATCTTTGGTTTTAATCGAGTTTTGTTTAATAATGTAATGGAATTTGAGTTTCCAACTCCGGACGATAGACCAGGCCCCCAATAATAAGTTTCAGGTTTGTTTTGCATCATGTTGCTGAATTTAAATTTGGATCATGCACTATTGGGATTATTTTAGTAAAGATGGAGTGCCTTGCTTCCAATTTATGTTGCATCACAACAATCATAATCTTCATTTTGCATCACAACTATCATAATCTTCATTTTTCAAGTAATTACATTTAACGAATTACTTCAGTTCATGAAATTTGAAAACACAATTCTATTCCCTTTAATGGTGTTGGAATGTGTTTGATTAGGATCAAAAGCTCACTGAATATGTATGTCTATGTTCATTGGATGTGAATGCAGTGATGCATCATTTTGTTATTATGGGGGGCCTATTTTATTTAAGAACCTGAATTTTGGGAGATCAAGCAAGCATGTTTCTTTAAGTGAATTTTATTTCCATAAAGCAGTTGTGATTCATTGCTGGGGATGAGGTGCTGCTGTCCACAACTAGTGAGATTTGTGGTCTAAGTTTCCTGGGTTTCCTTTTCATTTGGATGAATTAGTGCTATGGTTGACTAAATGTGTAGGATTTCCATTGGCAAGAATGTGAAACAACAAAAACTATTCCATGCACTTCAACCCAACCAAAAAAGAAACATGAATGTAGAAGACAAGACACAAAATAAACCTTTCATTTTTTTGTACCATTATAATGTACCAGCAATGGTTTTAATTGATTAAAAATTTATTGATTATATTTTGATTACAGCCTTGATTTATGTTGTTTCATCACAACAATCATAATCTTCATTCTTTCAAGTAATTACATTTAATGAATTACTTCAGTTCATTGAAATTTGAAAGCACTATTCTATTCCCTTTAATGGTGTTGGAATGTGTTTGTTTATGTTCATTGGATGTGAATGCAGTGATGCATCATTTAGTTATCATGAGGGACCTATTCTATTTAAGAACCTGAATTTTGGGATAGATCAATTATGCATGTTTTTTTAAATGCATTTTGAATTTTTCTCTTTTTCTGCGTGATACATAGTAAGTATCCATATATTTATTTTATTTTTGTGGAAGATAAAATATTTATATATAAATCCCCATATATATTTTTTTTATATTTACACGTTTTCCTCACGTTTTGTTTCCTATATTTTTGAAATATGTTGTTTTCACTTGTCCGTTTTCGCATGTCCCGTTTTTGTACTACCTAGACAAAAAGATAAACATTAAACCAGACCAGACCCGTTCTGAAGGTGGAAATAAGATAGTAAGAGCCTTTGTCGAGAATCAGCTTTGAGCATGGCTAGATCTGCCCAAACATACTACTCACCCAATATATAGCTCTGTTGTGATCTGCAACTTTCTTTCTCTATTTTCTCTTGTATATTGATCTCTGTCTCCAAGAATCACGATTTTAAATTCACTACCCAAGTAAACTTTAGCACTTGCGAATCTGGGGAAATTACTAATTGAAGCCGAACAAAGCAAGATTTTATGGTATAGTAATCGACTACTCTTTTTTTCTTTTTAGGTATAGTTTTATGTTCTTTGAGTTGATTGATTAGGTCTTTTAATTTATCATGCAAGCTGTACCTTTCTGTTTCCTCAGATTGATTTTTCTCACAGCCAGAGTTCCCTTACATTAGTTTTAATATATATATATATATATATATATATATATATATATATATATATATATATATATATATATTTGGTTGTGTTATTCTATCTGGGAGCTATGGGGTGGGTGATAGATATAAAGGATGGAAGTGTTTGTGTGGTTTTTTTTT
>CATIWR010260900.1:0-37340 GCA_949677035.1 Omphalea diandra | reverse complement strand
AGGTTAATTTCAGTTGAGAAGAAGATAAATTACTTACCTATTGTCCTAGAATTGGAAAACCTTAGGCAGCCCATACTTCTTCTTCTTTTTCTTCTTCTTCTTCTTCTTCTTCTTCTTCCTTTCTTCCTTTCTTTCTTTCTTAGCTCTCTCTCTCTCTCTCTCTCTCTCTTTCATCTGGTGTATTTCGACCTTATCTCCTCTTTTACCTACCCATAATGGCAGATAATTATAATTTGTATTCTTACTCTAATAGGACAAAAGATTGGTGGCTTGTTCCTATTGGTTGAAAGTTAAACAATTTTGCTTTTAGTCCCTTTTCTTCATTCCTTCATCACCTTCGTCCATTTTCTAATTTCTAGATGCTCTTTATACTTTTAGATGAGCTCTCAAACACCATTATTTATGATGCTATAATAAGCACACAACATGAAATAAT
This sequence comes from Omphalea diandra, assembly GCA_949677035.1. Taxonomy (NCBI): domain Eukaryota; kingdom Viridiplantae; phylum Streptophyta; class Magnoliopsida; order Malpighiales; family Euphorbiaceae; genus Omphalea; species Omphalea diandra. The sequence goes on along the minus strand of CATIWR010260900.1, from coordinate 36,904 downwards.
TTGTCATATAACTATGCAAACACAGCATATATGTTCAAGCATCCTAAATGCAACGGTGCAATTGTCATTATCGTGTTTTTACAATTCACATGTCTAAATGATTATTTATCCTGTGCATATGTTCATGTGAGATTTCATATCATTTGATAAAGTGCATATGCTCATATGTGATGTCATATCATTTGTGCAATGAATATATTCATGTGATAATGCCAATAAATAGGGATAGGGATGTTACATAACATCATAGAAAACCCTCTCCCAAACTATCATAATGTTCCTCCCCTAAAACAAGGGACATTTATGATAGATTCGTGAAGGAAGTTGTTATTGTTAATATTGAGAAGGTTAAAAGGGGGTTGTAGGTGTTTGCACTATTAATCCCTAGGAAAGTTCAGATGAAAAAATAGAGGAAGAGTAGAGAAAGAGGATGATCTGGCTATAGGAAGAGAGTAATGAAGAGAAAGAGATGAAGTAAGTGAGCCATGTAACGTACAATGAAAAATATTATTTTGACAGAGAAGTTTCCAAGGAAACAAGGATTGAGAAGAAGACAGACAAACTCATTATCAAAAAAAAAAAGAAGATAACAATCCTATTGTAAAATATTTCAAGAAGATGTCAGCCCAAATCAGTATGTGAGAAAAGGGCTATGGTTGAGGCTCTACTGAGTTTGATTTTTTTGAAGGAAACTACTTCGATGGATGTTATTGCACTATTAAATTAAAAGGGAAAAATCACTTTCTCATATGAAGATCTACCCTAAAAGGAAGGATCACAACTTGGCCCTGTTCAATAGGGCTGAGGTGAAAGAAAGACGTAAACCATGCATGATGGTTAATGACAGATCTAGAATTAACATCTGCCTTTAATGTTACTGCATAAGTTTAGCTTGTCTGAGAAAGATTTAGAGGCTTTTAATAGTGTTATTCAAATTTATGAGTATTAAAAACCTTGGTAAAAATGGGTGTAGTAGAGACAATGGTGGAATTCACTGTACTAGTCATTCCAGTCACTTTATTGCTTATGTTAGGAAGGCTATGGTATCATCCTCTTAGAGGTGTGCCTTCCACTGTTCACTAGAAAGTCAAGATTCCTCACAAAGGGTAGCTTGTGACCATCTATGTAGAGGTTGGGGAAATTGTGTCAGCTTTAAGTGTGGTTATTCCACACTTCAAAGGTTTTGGATAACTGAAGTCACTGACAAGTGGGTTGATCTAAAAGTAATGAGAATTATGAAAAATATAAACTTTCTTCTAGGACAAGGGTTAGGGAAGAATTCTATCGGCATATCATAGGTTCTAGAAATCCCCACTCAGATTGTAAGAAAAGGAATAGGATATCATGGTAAAGAGTCAGAGCTAGAAGTAAGGGACTTATAAGGACCATTATCATATTTCTTTATGAAAAGAAGGGGAGGCCACTAAAGAGGTTAGACAGAAGGCAACCAAGAATGAGGAATCATCAGACAAGGATATAGATGAACTTGAGAAGACTTTTTTTTTAGCTGGATGTTAGTGAATTGGGGTATCAGAATTATCAAGACTCATCAGAAGAGGAGGATGATAAAAAGAAGAAATAGAAGAAGGGGAACAAGTTACAAGGACAATGGATGGTCAAGAATCAGGTCAACTCACAGTCCTATATGGGCCTCAGACTATATGGCTATGGAATGACAAGAAAAAGATCACTGATGAATAAATGGGGTAGTATTTGCTGTATTAGAACTTTTAGGCTGATGAAAGGGATCATGCAAAGAAAGGGCCTAGCTTGATAAGGCAAAATGCATCTTTTGTAGACTCAAAATGGAAGTATACTAAGATATGCAAGTTCATTGAAGCTATCTATATAGGGATAAAATTAAAGGACATCGAGAGTATGATTATGAACTCCATTAAGGAAGTAAGTGGTGAGGAAATTAAGAACTTTATGACAAAAATTGATCTTACCATGGTAGGTGGTACAACACTTTGGGCATACTTTTTGAAGATTGTGCTAGGGGATAATAAGATGAAACAAAGTTTTGAGGAAGTTACCAAGGTTGTCATTAGTACAGAGAATGGGGAAGAGGTAGATCTTATGTAGAATGTTGATCCTAGGTCCTAACTAATGAAGGAAAAAATGAAGAAAAGCAAAAACTCAGGCGGATGAGACTTCAATCAACCAACTTAATGGAGAAGACTTTCTTCCTACTAATGATGTTTTTGTTTCCATTGTCTTTAAGGACGATGATGTATTTCTTTCTGGGTTTAAGGTAATGAATAATGAGCTTACTTATTGTGTGATGCGTTCTCTAATGGTAGTGTGCATAGCATGCATTATTTCATGAGAATATTTAGCATTAATTATGTGCATACCATTTCATTTAATCATGGCACATAGGAAAATCCCAAAATCTTGCTCATCACCAATGATATCACATTAGAGGAATAAGGAAGTTTAAACAGCTACTTATGAAATATTAAAGGGTTTTTGCTTAGACATATGAACACATGCCAGGAGTTGACAGACAAATTACAAAACATAAGATTCCAACCTACCTACACATAAAACTAGTAAAGCAAAAGCTTAAAAGTATGAGACATGAGTGGGCCCAATTGACTAAAAAAAGAAATAGCAAAGCAATTGAATGCCAACTTCTTTAAAGAAGTAGACTATCTCGAATGGTTAGCCAACATAATATCGATACCAAAGAAGGATAAGAGAGTAAGGATGTATGTCGATTATAGGGATCTAAATAAGGCATGCCCAAAGGACAATTTTCCTTCATTGCACATAGACGTGTTAATTGATAATGTTGTAACTTGCATTACATATTCCTTTATGGATGGGTTTTCTAGGTATAACCAGATTCAAATGACAATCTCAAATAAGGTGAAGATAGCTTTTATTACATAATGGGGATCCTACTGCTATAAGATAATGCCATTCTGGTTAAAGAACGTGAAAGCGACATACTAACAGATGACACTTGTCCTGTTGCATGACTTAATTCATAAAGAGGTGGAAGTGTATGTGGATGTGGATGACATGATGGTGAAGTTAGAGACCATAAAAGGGCACTTTAAAGCTCTAGAGAAATTCTTGAAGTAGGTTGATGAGTAAAACTTGAGGTTGAATCCGAAGAAGTGTGTATTTGGAACCACCTTCAAAAAACTATTAAGACACATGGTTAGGAAGAAGGGAATCAAAGTAGATCTGGATAAGGTGAAGGCAATTTAGGATATGCTTGCACCTAAGATAGAAAAGGAGATCCAAGGTTTTTTAGGTCACTTATGGTACATTAGTCAATTTATAGCAAGAATAACTCCCATTTGTGATCTAATCTTCAACTTATTAAGGAAGGATCATCTGATGAAGTGGAATGAATAGTGTCAAAGGGCCTTCGAGAGAATAAAAGAGTATGTGGCTAACCTGCTAGTATTAAAGCTGTTGAAACCTAGAAAGCCACTAGCTTTGTATCTAATAATAGAAGAAAATTCTATTCTATTTATATGATGTTAGGTCATGAAGATGAAATAGGAAATGAACATGTAATGTACTATCTTAGCGAGAAATTGTCTTACAAAATGAGACACAATCCAGTGAAGAAGACTTGTTTAGCATTAGTTTCGTTGACAAAGTAGCTGAGGCATTATTTCCAGTCATATTCCATGGAAGTGGTTTTAAAGCTTGATCTGATTAAGTACTTACATGAGGCTCCTTCCTTGATCAAAAGGTTTGGTTGATCTTATTAACTAAAATTTATATGTGGTTGATCTTGTTGACTGAATTTGATATTAAGTATATAGCCAAGAAGGTGATCAAAGGATGAGCAATTTCAGAGTACTTGGCACAGCAACCCCTTAGAGAAAGATAATATAAACTTCTCTAGTTCCTAAATAAAGGGTAAGGAGAAATTAAACCCTAGGGTTGGAGAGTGCACTTCGATGGAGTTGTAAACAAGAAAGAGGTAGTTGTAGGGGTAGTTATTATCTCACCAGAGGAGAAATCTTTCCTATAGCCAAGAAGCTCGACTACAAGGTAACTAAAAATATGGCTGAGTATGAAGCATATGTATTAGGATTTGAACTCCTGAAGCAAATAAGAGTTAAGATAGTAGAGATGTTTAGGGACTCACTGCTAGCTATTTCACAGGTAACAAAATAGTGGGAACTGAAAGAAGAATGCTTAGCCCCATATTTATAGCATATAAAGGGGTTGCTGCAAAGTTTTCAAAGAGTCACATTCCATCATCTGCCAAGAGAAGAGAATGTGATGGTTGATGCCTTGGCCATCGTAGTTTATATTTACGATGGACCAAAGGCAATGCCTATGAAACCGTTAATCACATTTGGTTTAGGACACCCTGCTATACAAGTAAATGGGTGATTTAAGCATTAATGGAGAATCGTCCTTTGTATTTTGATACATAAAGGTAGTTGGAAAATACTGAATACACCAAAAACATTGAGAAAAAGGATAAAAATGTGATCGAAAGGTTATTTGCACAATTCATGATTTATTTCGAGGTAATGTATAAAAAAATGTCCGACAGAGTTAATTTGCAGTGCGTGGCAAAAGAGAAGGCCAGTAGGATCATGGAAGATGTGCATTTAAGGGTTTATGGCCCCTATATGAATGGTAAAGTGTTGGAAAAGAAGATTTTGAGGTCAAGACACTACTAGACTATTATGGAGCATGATTGTATTCAGAACGTTCAAAGTTACCATAAGTGTCAAGTTCATGGTAGTCTTAGTCATTTGCCATTACTGAGTGATAGAATTTGACCTCGCCTTAGCCTTTGTAGCATGGGGGATTGATGTGATCGAAAAAGTTAGACCAACTTCTACGAGGAGGCATAGATATGTTGTAATGGCAGTGGACTACTTTTTGAAGTTGATAGAGGCTGAAGCCTTCAATAAGTTGGGGGCAGAACAGATGGCACAATTCATTGAGAGAAACCTTATATCATACTTCATACTAACGAAGCAGTATAAGCAATAAATAAAAACATAAAAAACATTTGCCAAAATAGTTTAGATGTATAAAGACTAATTTGAGAAGTTACATGTTGCCTTATGGGGTTATCAAACTACTGCAAGGATGTCGACTAGGATGACACAGTACTCTTCAGCATATGGGATAGAGGCAGTGGTACCGATTGAGTTACGGGTTAAGTCCTTACAAGTATTAGTTGAGTCTGGCATTCTTGAGTGTTAATAGATAAAGAGGAAACTTGAACAGTTGGCTTTGTTGGATGAGAAGAGGCTAAAAGCCCTGTACCACATTCAATTATATTAGGCTAGGATGGCCAGCACATTTAATAAGAAAGTCAAGTCAAGTGTAATGAGGGTTGGTGATCTAGTACTGAAGCCAATCCAACCACAATCATGTGATCCATGGCGGAAGTACAGGTCAAATTGGGAAGACCCTTATGTGGTTAAGCAGATATACTGAAATGGAGAGATGAAACTAGCAGATATGGATGGGAATAAATTCACCGAGCCTGTGAACTTGGATCGGTTGAAGAAGTATTTCATGTGAGATACGAGAAAAGTAAAATAGCTCACTCAGTAAAAAACCCAAAAGGGTAGATTAAACAAAAATTAAGCCATAAATAAATAAATAAGTAATAAAAAGAAAAAAGAAAGAAAAAAAGCTCACTAGGTTAAAAACTCGAAAGGGCAGCTTAGGCAAAAGTCAAGGCATAAAAATGAATATAATTAAATGTAAAGAAAAGTCAAGAAAGTGCGATTGACCACTGAGGGACCATTGGCAGAATGGTCACACATTAATGGAGAAGGCAAGAATGAATAAGCAAAAGGCTAACAAGACAAAAGCAGTGGGCAAAACAAATTAGATGTTTTAATGTGCCAACATTAAAAGTAAAAACTATGCACTTAATTAACGTGTAACTTGCCAAACATAAATGATTCATGTTAAGCATAATATCAAATGGAAGTACATTTGCATAATTAAAGTGAATTAGTCACACATGCTTTTGAACTAGAAGTGAATATAAGATATTTTTCTGTGAAGAATCATTATTTACTATTTTGCTAATGTATAGCTTTAAAGGTCATGTAATTGTGTGGTATATGTTATCATCATGCTGAGAGTCTCGATTAGTATAAAAGCCATATTTGTGGTGGATGGTCTATGTAGCCTCAACTTTGTCCAAAAAGCACAGGGATAATAGACCTTCCACAAATGAAGGGAGGAATTGTACCTTGAACTAAGTAAAACTAAACTAGCAATGCACATGAGTTGGGTCGTAAAACATGCCTGAGGCCAAGGTAGGAAGAAGGACACAATCCCTATAAGTCCTCAGGGTAACACATGATAAATTCCACCATGGATAACTCTAACAAATGTAGGTGACAATGATACAGGACATCCACTCATTCCACTCAGCCATGGTTGTAGTCAACCTTAATAGATGGCAGTTTGAATGATGTTACAGATAGTAAAGCCTCGCATCCATGGTCAAGGTAGCTAACAGGCTCAATCTCTCTTATAGTCATATTTGAAAGAAAAAAAAAAGAAAAAAACAAGAAACAAAAGAAAAAATAAAAAAATAAAAATACTCATTAGGTTGAAAACTTGAAATGCGAACTAAGCAAAAGAGAATGGCCTATTGGATTGAAAACCATAAGGGTGGTTTAGGTAAAAGTTAGGACCATAAAAAAAAAAAGAGAAAAACACAAAACATATGCAAGAAAAGTTACTGCAAGAGGAACCCTTAACATAATAGTGGGCTCCTCATAAATGAATCACTAACACTAAAAGCCACTATGTCAAGTCCCATGATGGTCTCATCCAAGATCATAAGCATAATGGTTCTCTCTAATTTAGCTCCCTCTAAGGGTGATAAAATCTATAGATCTATGTCTTTATCCTCTTTCTACAACAAACACTCACCCATTAGAATGGCCACCGCAATATGAGCCTGAGCTAACCAAGCATGGCCTCTGGACGGGAAGAAAGTGATAAAAAGAGCCATAAGGATCTTTTCCTTGCCCAAAGTGTACTTAGGTACTCCTCATATCGCATATCAAACAACTCCACCATCTTTCAAATATGTCGATAATCTTATTGAAGAAGAGCAATCCAATTCATAGCTATGACACGATAATCGAGAATGGTGCCAAATTCCTCTAATAAGGTGCAGATCTTTGTATCCCTAAAATGGAATGTATGGTTGATGAAATCTCATAAGTCACAAGTTACCTGTAAGAAGTGAGTGTTGAGGTAGACATAGGAGAGGTAAAGAAAAGCTGAAAGGCGCGCCCCTGGTAGATTAGGCCAAACCTGGGGAGAAAGAGACCTTAGAAATGCTCTTCACATGGTTTGGGAGCAAGAAGCAGTGGGTGTGAAGAGTAAGTGTGAAGTGGGTATTTATAAAAGAAGAGAAGGCTAAGAGGTTTGTACAACCTCTAATCTGGTATGTAAAACCTCTGGCCAGGGCTGTACAACCCTTTAGTTGGGTTGTATAGACCTCATCAGGGATGTATAGCCCTCAACTTCCAAGAAGAAATTTGACAGCTTTTCCTTTGCACTTAGGGCTTAAAATAACATGTCGTACTTGTTTTTAGAAGTACATATGTGGAAAGATGATAGTATGAATTCAGAAACATATAATCAGAGGCCAATATTATGTATTTCCATTAAAAAATCAAAATATTAGAGTTTGGCCAAAAGAATGGAGATGATGTTGCCTTAGTTTATCCTAGAAAGTCTTAGATAAGCATCCAAAATGAGGGCTTTCAAATCACCCAACAAACTATTCAACTATGCAAATAAACTAGAATAAAAAAAAAAGAAAAAAAATATCCTAATAGCTAATGAGGGAAAAAAGGGGGTCTCCACATCTTAGTTGCCTCAGCTTTTAAAAGGCGTCACCTCAAAATCCTCGTCCATGATGGCCATTGACATATACCTATGCTCTATGACTGCTTGGGCTAAGGTCTCAATCTCAACCTTTTCCTTCACTAGATGTTGATTAATCATTTTCTCTGATCTTGCAGTTCAGGGACTAGAACGTTTCCTATAAAAACATAAGAGGTTGGATGAATAGGACACTAAACACACAAACCATAAGCAACAAACACGCAGACATGAATAGCTTTTATACTAAGCTGCATGGAGCGCATATGTTGTGTCACAGCCTTTTTTAGGGTGGTGATCAAATCAACCATGGCCTCAGCCTAGACACAAGGGACCTATCAAAGAAGAAAAGGAACACGTCAGCTATAAAGCTTACGTCACAGTTAGCATACAAGGAAACAAAGCAAAAATACTTACGTGGGTAGTCTCGGTCGGCTCAAATGAACGGCAGACTGGGTGATTCACAGTGACATAATCGGCCCAATAAATAAATTCATGCACAACTACACAAGAATATTTGGCATGGAGGCCAGATCATCTACCACCATGGGTTCCATGCTTCCTGAAGCTAACCCACAAACCCATTTGTGGCCCCAGGCAGCAGTAACACTGGACGCAGAGCCAGAGGTCAAGATAGCATATCATCATGCAGCCTCTAGAGTGGTGGCTCGACTCCCGTGTTGCAAGACAGCTCCCTCATTAAGCACATATCGATAAAATACCCGAATAATCACCTTAGATAAAGGAAGACTCCCTATGAGCACTCTATCCATCTAGGACCTATTAGGAGTACTAGTAAAAGATAGCTACTTCCCTAGCATGTAACATAATATTGCAGTGAGATCTATGCCCTTAAGATCCCTCACCCAAAACAAAATCATGGGTGAGCACTGCAGGATAAATCGCTTATCTAAGCCTTCACACCAGTGGAAGATGCGCTCTTCTAGGTACCACTCCCGAATAAAAGGCCCTATAATCAAACAATAACCATATGAGACGGCCTCTGCATTTGCCACCTCCATTAACCACATCTCTTTGGGACTGCTATAGTTGAGATGCAACTGCAATAATATATGAAAAACCACTGTGAGTATAAACCCAGTAATAAAAGTCTAATAATTGTAATTCACATAATTTTATATATGCAGGGAGAAGTACCTGGTCCTAGGAGATCATGTTTAAAAGAGTGAACTTAGTAGTGACGGAGGACTCTAGGTAAGACACGACACTCCACCTCAAGAAGTGAGGGTAGCTACCATTTATGTCATCCTCATGGTCTAGTGCCTCTAGCAATCCTAACATGACGCCCCAAGCCTATCAACAAAGTTAGCATAAGTCTTAAGAACGATCAAATAAAGCTCAAACATAAAAGAAAACTATTGAGAGATACTTATGATGAGAACCTTTCAGACACCACACATGTATCCTATGCCCCAAGAACACAATTGAGGAACCTATAGAGGTACACTAATGTCGCGGATCCCTAATCGAAGCAATGCAGTAGACCCAAATCCTCCAGCCCTAACACTAAATAGGACTTTATCACATCAAAGGCACTTGAGAATAAAAACCTTAATAACGCATACAGTAGGAAACATCGGGCATGTTTGTTAACCACCTCGTCGAAGCTATCATCCTTGACTCAAGGTACGTCACATCATATACTCAACCATGCCACAACCATACTTCCCTTGAGTAGGGGAACACAATTGAGAACCCTATGCTAGTATTCGCTTTGAAGCACTGACTCAAACACTCCAGAATCCATCGATAAGGGAATACTTACGAATTGTACTCTTGTAAAAAAGATGAAGTCCCAAAGTGTTATCGTCACCTTGCCAATCAATGGAGGATGGAAGGTATGGGTCATGTCCATCCATCGCTCTAGTAATGTGTGCGTCACCCATCGGGTCAACCTTTGGTGTCTCGTCCAATAGCATCTACAGGAAGGCTTATACCCTTGTACCCTCTAAATAGGCCACAACTCAAGGGCACGATGTCTGACCCTTATCGCGCTACCCTTTTGAAAGGCAACAATCCCTTGCAAAGAAAAAGAAATGAAAAAGGGAATGAATAATGGAAAACACTTATGTGTATATATTTCTTGCACAGTTATCGAGGTCAAAGAATAAAAGGATTGGGAAAGTTCAAATTCAAAGGCAGAGAAATGATAAGTCGTAGTCATTGGGGTTTAATCACAAGCTTTGATGAAAATTATGAATATAGTTTCCTAAAAAAAATTTGATTAGCATCCTCAAACAAAGCATCGAAAGACCAATGAGTCAGCGAAATGAATGAATAAATTATTTATAATCCCAGGTGATCACCCAAATTTTTCATAGGTTATTTTATTAATCAATTTTAATCATTCTTGTGTAGATTGCACAATAAAGCCTAAAATGCACATAAATCAAGGCAACAAACATGTTCGATAGATAGAAAAAAGTTTTCACTGGAAAAAAAAGGTGAGTGTCTTATAAATTATTCTTAAATGTTTTATAAGCTAACCTAATGTTTGCAAGTAAAAAGAAATTCTAAGGCAGTGCCAAAAATCTACAGTGGCAAGATATATAATAAATAAATAAAATAAATAAATATACGAAAAAATGTTTACCACTCCTAAGGCGGCTCCTACAAGATGACGATACAGGTTATAAACCATCGGTGTGTTTCCTTCTAGAGGAAGGCTAGGCAGAACCATCTTTGCATTTGTGCCCTTTAACGGGCTTATTTGCGCAATTCCCACTGGGATCGTAGTTGCTCCAAGGAATCTAAGGTCAGGATGTCCTCATCGAAAAACTCTCATGGGTGTCAAACATCTCATCATCGCAATATTCGACCATGATAATCACCTGAAAAGTTAAGAGGACCTAAAAGCTAAGTCTGAGTCTTTCAGAAAGAAAAGTAAAAGAGAGAAAGGGAATTAAGCAAATGAGACAAGTCACTTTTGGAGGGGGTATAGCGTGGCTAATTTGTACAGCCCTGAAATGGGTTGTACATCCCCTTAAAGCCAACTCAAGCCGAAACGGCCCTTGTCAGCCCACCTCATCTTCTAACCCTCCATTACTTTCTTCTTGCCCATCAAAACCAACGTAACTTTCCTTTAAGCTCAATTAAAGCAAATTTATCAAAATACCCCTAGCCTTCTCTTATGCCTAATTAAGTTAAATTTTTCAAAATACCCCAGCCTTCACTCAAGCCTAGTTAAGCCAAAATAATCAAATTACCCCTAACATTTCTTCAAGCCTAATTAAGCTAAATTTACTAAAATACCGTTAACATTCCCTCAAGCCTAATTAATCTAAAATAACCAAAATGCCATTACTTTTCAAAAAACCCCAAAGCACCCAAATTACCAAGATATCTTTAACTTTTCAAAGAGTCCTAGAGCGACAAATTTACCAAAGTACCCTCATCGCTTTTAAAACACCTAAAGAACACCTTAAGCTTCTTAATTCAAGTCAAACCATTAGGACAATTGACGATAAATTTTCCCTTTTTGAGGCCTTAACTATACTCTCAAGAAGAACTACATTCTCCCAGTAAAGGGGAAAACCCAAATAAGCACCTCTTACGGTATCGGGGGCTTAAACCCATTACCTTGAGATAGGAAGGGACCTCTAACATAACCAAAAAGGCTACAAGGATATGGATTCAATTTTATAAATATTAGAAGGGCTTGAATGACATAAGAGCTCCCCCAGGGGGTAGCCCTAAGCTAGAATCATGAGTTAGAAAGACTGAAGACCCTGTAGAGAAGTGCAAGACCCATAATGACTTAAAAAGGTCAACTATCCAATACCAAAACACATGGTACCTGCTACAGAGCTGCCAAAACAACTTCAATACCGGTTAGAAAGCTGTTGAAAAGTTATTAAAACACTTATTACCTAAAACAAAGTTTTTAGAACCACTTTAGTACCGATTAGAGAGCTGTTGAAAAGCCATTAAAACACCTTATACTTGCTACAGAGCTACCAGAACCACTTCAGTATTGATATAGGCTGCTGAAGAGACATTAAAACACCTAGTACCTACTAAAAAGTTATCAGAACCACTTTAATGCATGCTAAAGAGCTGCTGAAAAGCCATTAAAACACTTGGTACTTGCTAGAAAGTTGTTATAATAATTTTAGTACCTACTTAAGGAGCTATTAAAAACTTGTATCCTTAAGGATCCTTACTAATGCTTACATTCTTTACTTTAATTTGTTAAAACTTGTTCAAATAACCATTTCTTAAACGTCATTTTCCAAGCCTTATAAAGTAAGGGGCAAACTATAAGGTTCAGATTTTAGACCTTTAGATGCAAACTTAATGATGAAAATCACTGAACCTATCCCCAAAATGCAAGGACAATTGCTAAAAAATGAGATGAAAGGCAATATGAATCCTTGGAGAAGCTTAAGACCAAACCCAAAGTTGCTTGTTAGGGTTGATAGGCTATACAGCCCATTAAGTTAGGTTGTATAGCCCACAAACTAGGGTTGTACAGCCACCCTAAAACCTTAATCCTGAGATCCTTCTTGAACTAGTCCCCCTTAAACCCTAAAGTTGCACAACCTTGGTAGAAGGATGTATGGCTCATTCCTAGCTATACAACCCATATGCAAACTCTAATTTCAAGAGATTCATCTCCCTCTTTGTGATTGGACACATCTATGGTGCAACCAGAACCATTTTTAGCCCCTTTATACCCACTTATTATCTATAAATACCCCCTTATTTGAAGAAGGAGGAAAACACTTGGAAACCTTAAAGTTACTCTATCAAAATTACTTCACAAAGCATACTTAGCATAGAAAACCTCCAAACCCTAACTCACTCCAAGGTAGAACTAGGTCTTTATCTTCATCTTTGTGTATTCCCTTAAGCATTTTAGAGGGTATTAGACCTATTATATGCCTATGATGGCAAATATTTCACTAAAAAAATCTAAAATCTCCCTTCCCCTCTCTTTCTTTCTCCTTTCTTTTTCTCTTTCTATTTTCCAAACCCAAAAATAAGGGTTGTACAACCTTTTTGTTAGGTTGTACAACCTAGCTTTCCTACAACACAGTAGAAATTCTTTTTCTTTCCTTGTCGAATTTCTTTCTTTTAAGAGTACTTTTTGTGATTTTTTTTACTCTAATGGAAAAAATAGGGTGTGATCTAATGGTGTAGGACCCCTTTTCACTTCAAAAATGGAGTCTCAGTTATGCTTTGAATGTCATTGTGTTGATGCTTATCATACCAAAAATGATCTTGAGTTCTCTCTTTTGACTTCAAGGACATGTTTTGATTCTATTTTAACCATATTAGAGCCATGATCAAGTGAGGAATTTGAAGTTCCATTAATCTTGAGAGCTCGCCTTGTGTTGGAGTTTATGTGCTAACCATGTGAGTAGTGTTTTTAGTTCTTTAATCCTCACTCCTTGATTAGGCGAGCAATGAGGAAGGGTTTATAGACCCTAGGATCTCATTTGAGGTGAATCTTTGCCTTAGGTCATTTAACATCTTCCAAATGCCTTGCATTATGTGTTCATCTCCCCTTTTTACTCATGGTTAATGCATCTTCTTTATGTTTTTTATACTGATTTATGATGTTGAAATGTGATTATTATGAACTTAGATATATGTTTTGGTACCTTGCTTTGGAGACGTGGTGAGATGATTACTAGGACCTTTGTGTGCCTTTCCTTTAGTTTCCTTTATTCGTTTTCTTTTTTTAATTGCAACTTGTTTTCTTCTTTAAGTGTAAGTGTTACTCCTTGCATTGGACCATGAATTTGGTCTTGATTATCATCCTATATTGATTATAGGTGATAATATTTATATGGATGGATGATAATGCATGCGAAATCCCTATGCCATATCACATGCCTCTTACCCTTTTTTATATATGATCATGGATGATGTTATGTGTGAATGATGAATGCATGAGACCCTTTTTGATACGATCGTAGTTGGCACACATCATGATGATTCATTTAAATTTTAAGGCCAATGTTAATGGTGTGTTTAAAAATAGTTTAAAAAGTTTAAGAAGGCAATTGGAGCATTCATACAATAAGAAATTACACTTGAACTAGCCCAAAGGGTGCAGAGGAAGGCTAAAGCCTAATTAAAAGATGATGGGAGCTTAAACACTTCAAATGGAGCCTAATTCATGGAGAGAAGAAATTTTGGCAAAAAGTTGAAGCACGACCGTGTGCAAGGCCTTGCGTCATTAATAGTTAGCACCCATTTGTGGTAGAAACCTATTGCACGATCATGTGCATAGCTATGCAAGTTTGCGATCCTTTAGCAATATATGGCGACACAGCCATGCACATGGTCATATGGGTTCGAGTTATTTTTGACACAAAATTTTTGTAATCCCAAATTCTTTACTACCTAATCATAGGGCTTTAATATTGTCCTTATTTTTTTATGAAAAGATTAATTAGTTAGTTTTAGAAAGAAACAACTATTTTAGGAAGGAAAATAAGTCCTATTATGTTTAGGAATATCTTAGGAAATTTTTTTTCCATCTTTTATTAGGATTTATATTAGCTTAAGCCTTGTAAGCATATAAAAGGTCCTAAAAATAAGTTTGTATGCATTTTTTCTGATAATTAACAATTTTGGCGAGATTTATTCTCTTCTTGAGTTCTTAAAAGGACTCAGTGAGATTTTAAGTGAAGGCTTAGTTATTTTTCAAACTGATTAATTCTAATATTTGAATTGCTTAGTCAATTTAAGGATTTGAGTTAATAAACTTTAAATTTTTATAACTTAAGTTGCTAGAAATAGGTTTTCTAGAGGTCTAGTTGGGATTTAAAAATTGAATTTGTATCTTATTCTTCATCATCTTGGGAAATTCCTGAAACTTACCATATGAATTGGAAACTGTAATATCCCCATCCATATTTATTAGCATTATCATATAAACATATTCATTGCATAAATGATTTGAAATCCCACATGAATATATGCATTGGGTAAATGATCATTTAAACACGTCAATTGGATAAGCATGACGATGACACATGCATCATTGCATTTAGGACACTTGAATATATATGTAATATTTGTATAGTTGCATGTCAAATTATCTTATGTTGTGTGCATGTTATAGCATCATAAATAATGGTGCTATAGAGATTATTTTAAAGCATAAGGAGCATCTAGGAATTAGAAGATGGATGGAGGTGCTTAAGGAGTGAAGAAGAGGGACTAAAAGAGGAAAATGAACTTCCAACCAATAGGAATGCAACACCATGATTTTGTCTTGTTACAATAGGTTTACAAGTGGAATTTTTGACCCTTTAGGATCATAATACAGAGCTTAGATGTGAGGTACAATAGAAGAAAGAGAGAGCTAAGGAAGAAAGAAAGGAAGGAAGGAAGAAGAAGAAGGAGAAGGAGAAGAGTGAGCTACCTAAGCAGGAAGCCTAAGGTTTTCTGGTTTTGGGACAATAGGTAAGTTAATTTATCTTCTTCGCAACTAAAATTAACCTCTCACGACATGTTAATCATGCATGGTTAGTGAGAATTATGGAGTATTTGAGGTAGAACTCTTGGATAGAAGTTGAAATTCAAAAGAACAAAAGCTGATTGTGTTGATTTTGTTGTTAGAGCAGAATTTTGTAGCCATAATTTCATAACTCTAGAAGAGGAATTAGAGAAAGTGCAAAATATCATAGTTGTAACTTCATGCCTCATCTAAATTCATATGAAATAGTTTTTCTTGATTTGGTGTGTGTGGAATTATGGCTCCTTCATTAGGGCTGGTTCATAACCAACCGAAATCACCTCAGTCTTTCTTTTTTTTTTATATTTTGATGGCCTTAGGTTCTGATTTTGACAAAGTGTAAAACATGAAATTTGTATGGTTATATCCTCTATAAACACCTGTAAATCAGTTTGGATTGATTTGTTTTGTGGAAAGAGATATGGCTAATTGATTGTGACTGGCCCTGTACCCGGATGAAACCTCACCTCTTTTTTAATTTTGTTTTCCAAGAATTTGATAGCCAGGGATTAGGAATTTGGTGATGTGTTAAACTTGAAAGTTGTATATTTATATATTATATACATGACTATAAAATATTATTCCCAAATTTTGTATAGTTGTTGAGATATTTCCCCTTTATTATGACTGATTATCACCATGTTGAAAATCTGCTCACCCTGAGATTTTCATTTGTTTTGGTGATTTAGACAATGAGTAAAAGATGAAAAATGTTCCTTTATGTGTTGTGTAACTTCTAGTAAATCAGTTTGTAATTTGATTTGTACAATTTGAGATATACCCAAGAATGTAAGACCTACTCAGACTGAGATGACATTGACATTGAAACAGGGCAAAATTTAAAAACTCACCACATTTTTTATATGTCTTATATTAATATATTAATCTGAAATTTAAGTATGTTATATGATTATGAGTCTAGTTTATTTGAAAAAAAGAATGAAGTCATTTGGATAAATATATCTAGAATTATTATTGTGAGAGTGTAACAAGCTCAAGCTGCCATATAAGGAAAAACATGCATAAAACACTATGTCCACTTGCATGGATCATGCCATAGTTGCATACCAAGAATTCATAATCATTTTGGCATACTTATTACCATGTATGTATCAAATGTTAGGATATCAACACTTTGAGGAAGCCCTAGAGAGAGAACCAAACCTACCATAAAGGTTGGTTACTCAAAGTAAAAATGATAATTAGATTCTAATGTGTATATATGCAATAATTTTATAATGTGATTATGTCCTAGTACATGTATATGTGATTGAATTGTTACCTTTTAAATATGAATACAAGTCAAGCAAAAATTATATGGTCTTAATAATTACTTGGTATACCATTGTTATGAACACTTGCATATGGAACTAAAAGGATGTTATGACTGGCTTGTCAAACACTTGCATGGAAGATGGACTAATATGTCCCATTGGCACATGCTATGGATCAAATGGTTTACTTGTTATATGTTGGCCAACAAAATCAAATATCATTTGAATCATATGAATTCCTGGAAGTAGTGTTTACCTTGCAAGGTCACGACACAAAAATAAATCTATTGCACTTGCACTTGCATAGTCAATTGTTATACTTGTAATGTATCTTGATGATATTCTTATGTTGGTTGTGCCATAAGAATCTAACTATTGTTTTTATTCAATGAATCGCGACTCATTAAATCATAAATTTTTTTTAGATACTGAAGCATAAGATTGGACATTTTGGTGCTTAGAGTTTTGCATCGGGACACATGGACCACAGGTTATCGGCTGAATTCGAACTCTCTCTCTCCTTGTGTCATGTACATACATCTAGATAGAACCACTTTATAGTCACTAGCCTTGAAATTAGTTAACATATATGTACATTAAATACAAGTTTGATTGTGTATGTATAATGAATAAAACTTTTATGCATATGTATTTTGGACATGAATGCTATGAGTTTTGTAAATCAAAATGGCCGTTACAAAAACTTCATACCTTGGTTTGTATCACCTTTGCCATGATACATGACCCCCCCTCCTCCCTCCATCCCTTGAAATTGGTGATTTGATTTATTTGAGTGGATTATATTTAGATGTTTGTTTAAAGGCGTTATTTGGACTAATCAATAACTTGGATAAAATCTTAAAAGTGAACCAAAGATTCTCAAAAGTTGGATCCCAATATCCAGGTGGTTAGGGGTGCCTAACCTCTTCCCTTAGCAATACCCAATTTTTGAACCTGATCTCTGATAGGGTGAAGACAAAATGGGTCTTCTAATTATGACTTAGATTAGGTTCAGATTTTTCCTTCTTTGGAATATTGTCCCAACCAAAATTAAGTAGCGACTCCACAATTCGTAAAGATGGTACCAAAATATTATCCTGCTTTTGGTCCCCCAATGACCACCATTTTAGACCAATGGCTTTGAAATTGTGTAAGGGCTACAAGGATCCCCCGCTGGTCCAATCACGTGTAATACCTTAGGGTCACTACTAACATAAAGGTCTATATCCTCTCGATCCCCATTGGTTGATAAAAGGCTAGAACCACAAGCAAGATTCCACTAATTCAAACACAATTACGAGATCCCGAGGCGCTTATAGTGGTATAGGGCCTTTAGTATTTTCTCATCTAGCAAGGCCAATTGTTCAAATATGTTTTTCATCCATAGGCTTTCAAGGTCCTCAAATTTGACCAGTACTTCTAATGACTTCACTTTTGGTTCAATGGGCAGTATTGCCTCTATTTTATATACTAAAGAATACAGCATCATTCTGGTCGATGACCTTATTGTAATTTGGTAACCGCACAAGGTAAATGGTAACTTCTCTAACCAATCTTTATACATTTCAACCATTTTGGCAAGGATGCCTTTAATGTTCTAGTCTGCTGGTTCAACTGCTCCATTAAGAAGTGGTCCATAAAGTGATAACTTGTGATGTACCACCCTATACTTCTTTAGGATCATCTTAACCTTAGAGTGAAAGTGGACTTTATTATCTGTAACAACATGATGCAACACTCTATAGTGACATATGAGGTTCTTCTTAACGAATCATGCCATTCGATTTGCCCTCAGCTTGCTACAGGTTTCAGCCTCTACCCACTTCATGAAACAATCCATTACAACTATAATGTACTTGCGCCCCCTTGTCGAAGCTGGCCTGACTTTACCCATCATGTCAATATCATGC
The DNA here is from genome assembly GCA_949677035.1 of Omphalea diandra. Classification (NCBI taxonomy): domain Eukaryota; kingdom Viridiplantae; phylum Streptophyta; class Magnoliopsida; order Malpighiales; family Euphorbiaceae; genus Omphalea; species Omphalea diandra. The sequence goes on along the minus strand of CATIWR010260900.1, from coordinate 18,356 downwards.
GCTACAAATGGCCAAGGTGAAGTTAAATTTTGTAATTCAGTCGGTGACAAATGATTGAGGCTACTATGAACCTGACATTTATGATAATTTCGAACCATTTGAATATAGTCTTGCTCCATAGCGGTCCAACAATATCTTAGCCTTAGTGTTTTCCTTACTAATGCCTTCTTATTCATATGAGGACCACAAACTCCCACATGCATTTCATCCATGATTCTGCTCGCCTTTTCCTCTGTTAAACAACTTAAATGAATCTTGTTAGGCATCCTATTATATATCACACCATCATGGATTATAAATTACGATGCCAATCTTTGAATTATCTTCTTATCTCTCCTTTTAGCTCCCTTGGGGTATTCACTAGTTTTTAAATACCTTTGTATGTCATAATACTAAGGGTGATCTTCCACAAACACTATGTGACATGGTATCATAGATCTAAATGTGATAAGAGACTTCAATGGCATCATTTTTGGTCCATCTCTTACAGAAACCAAAGTTGCTAGAGCACATCCATTACGTTCTCTTATTATAGTAGGCGATTGAAATGGTGCCATATTCTTTACTCAAGGTGATATGATTTTTTGAAATTTTTGTGTCATCCTCTTCAAATGCTTTAGGTATGGACCTAATCGTTCCTTCTTTAATTCTCACTCATCCATCACCTAGGAGATAACTAACAATCAAATGCACAACTTCATACTCAACCATGTTATTGGTTACCCAAAATTCAAGCATTTTAGCCACGATGAAGAGTTTCCTTCTGGTGAAATCAAAATCACTTTTGCACTTGCTCCCTTTTTGTTCATCACCCTATTGAAATACATTTTCTTACCCAATGGGTTAATCATGCTTAATCCCTCATAAAAAAAACTGAGATAGTTCTCATTCTCTCTCTTTGAGAGGTTGTTATGCTAAATACTATGCAACTATTCGTCCTTTGATCACCTTTCTTATCCCATATTTGATATTAAACTAAATCAATAGTACCAACCATTTGGCCAATCTTCTAGTTAGAGTAGGGGCTTCATGTAGGTATTTGAATGGGTCTAGCTTCAAGACAATCTCCATAGAGTACGATTGTAAGTAGTGTCGTAATTTTTTTTATTGCCCGCACTAATGTTAATGAAGTTTTCTCTAGTTGATTATACTTCTCTTTATAATACAATAACTTCTTGCTAGGGTAATAAATGACATGTTTATTTCCCATTTCATCTTCTTGTGCTAACATCACACCCACTACATTTTTCTCTACTATTAGATACAAGATTAATGGACTTTTTGGTTTTAGGGATTTTAATATCGATGGTTAGTCAAATACTCCTTTTGTCCTTTTCAAGGCTTTTTAGTACTATTCATTCCACTTCACCGATTAGTCTTTTCTTAATAACTTAAATATTAGTTCACAAATATGGATAAGTCTTACTATGAACTTGTTGATATATTGCAAACGACCTAAGAAACCTCGAACTTCCTTCTATATCTTAGGCACAGGCATGTCTTGAATAGCCTTCACCTTGTCTAGATCCACTTCAATGCCTTTCTCACTTATCATAGTCCCAATAACTTGCCCGATGTGACCTCAAACACACTTCTTGGGGTTCAATCTCAAGTTATATTCATCGACCCTCTTTAGAAATTTATCCAAGGCCTCAAAATGCCCTTCCCATATCTCAAACTTCAACATCATGTCATCCATATATGCCTCTACCTCTTTATGGATTAAGTCATAAAATAAAGTTATTGCCATCCATTGGTATGTTGCCCCTGCATTCTTCAATCCAAATGGCATCACTTTATAGCAATACGTTCCCCACTTCGTGACATCTTCACCTTATCCATGATAGTCATAAGTATCTGATTATAGCTAAAAAACTTATCCATAAATTAGTACATAACGCATGTTGCAACACTATCTACCAACATATAGATATGAGGTAACAAAAAGTTATCTTTTGAGCAAGCCTTATTCAAATGCCTATAATCCACACACATCTTTACTCTCTCATCCTTCTTTGGTACTAGGACTATATTGGTTACCCATAACCTACTATCTCCAAAAATTTGACATTTAATTGATTTGCCACTTATTTTTTAACCAATTAGGCCCATTGGGGTCTTATTCTCCAAAATTTTTGCTTGACTAGCTTTATATGCGGGGTGGAATTCTATGTTCTACAATTCGTCTATCCACTTTTAGAATATCCTTGTAAGTCTAAGCAAAGAACCCCTGGTATTTTGTGAGTAATTGTTCAAACTTTCTCCATTGTTCTAGTGTAAAGTCACTAACAATGAGCAAGATTTTTAGTTTTTTGTATGCCAAGTTTAAATGTAGTGGTATGCACATAATTAATGTTAAATGGGCGCATGAAATGATGCATGCTATGCATACTACCATTAAGAAATATATCACATAAGTAAGCAAGTTCATCATTCATTGCCTTAAACTTATAAAGAAATGCATCATCATCTATAAAGAGACTGGAAATAAGACATCAATAGCATCAAGAAAAATAGCTTCTTCAAGCAGATTGGCAAGAGCCTCTTCTGTCGAAGCCTTCTCCCTTTCAACTTTTCTTTTTTTACTAGCTACGGTATTGAGATTGTCACCTATTCATAAACCCTTTATATCTCTTCTTTTATACCAGCCACGACTACCACTATCTCTTCAATGTCCTGCCTTATCTAGCTATCCCCCAACTCAATCTTCATAAAGCTCTCCCAAAGGGCCACCCTATCTAACTTAGCTTGACTTGCACCTTTCTATCATCATCCATGTTCTCAATGGAATTCACAATCATGTCCTCAATGTCTACTAGAGTTAATCCTGTGTATGTACCTTCAATGAACTTGCATAACCTAATATATCCCCATTTTGGATCTCCAAGAGGGACATCTTGATTAGCAATTCTAGACTTTTCCTTCCTAAAATCGACACCTATAGCCCATAATTGTTATTCTAGTGCGTACTGCTCTTCCTCTTCCTTTAAGAGCTTCTTTTTATCATTTTAAGGCCATATGGTTTGAAAGCCATACAAGTCTTCAAATTGACCTTACTCTTAGTTGTCCTCTATTCTTGCAATCTATTTACCTTTTTTCTTCCTTTTCTTCCTCTTATCCTCCTTTTTTGACAAATCTTAATAATTCTGATAACTCATCTCTCTAACCTCCATCCAAAAGAAAGCTCTTTCAAGCTCGCCCACGATACCCCTCACCAGCTTCTCCTTTTCTTTTATAGCCTTCTCTTTAACTTATCCAACTGTGTTTCCTTCCTCTATAAAGAAGTCAAACAATGGCCCATACAAATCTTTCACTTTTAGCTTTGATTCTTTTCCATGGTACCCTAGTCCTCTTTGAGTGGTCTGAATAGGAATGGTAGGAAACTCTAACACGCCTATGGAATTCTTCCCTGACCCTTAGCCTAACAGAAGGTCTTATTCTTCATAATTCCCATCACCTTTGCATCAACCCATTTGTTTATGACTCTAACGACCTGAAAACCTCTGAGATGCAGAACAACCATACTAAGTGTGGATACAATTCCTTCGACTACTGCGTAAATAGTCATTATCTCCTCTTTATAAGGAATTTTGACCTTTTGATGTACAATAGACAACACTCTTCCCATTGGATGATACCATGGTCTCCCTAACAACAGTGAAAAAGTAATAAGAATATATAAAATCATAAATTTCGTCATCATCTCTATGGTCCTAGTATTTACCATGGTCTCGAACACATCTAAGGCTGACCTCCTGCTATCATCATAGGCCTGGACGATGTTATTTGATGTTTCTAATTCTTTCTCCATCAATCCAAACTTTTGTAGCAACTTCAAAAGGCATATGTTAATATCGGACCCATCATCAACCATCACACATGGAATGTGCTTCCCTTTCAGCTCATCCCTAATGAATAATACCAAATTGTGATCCCATCCTTCTAATGGCAAGTCTTCATCTGAGAATGTGATCTTTCCTTTGTGGGTTACCAAAGCAATAACATCTTTTGAAATGGCTTCATTAGAAATGATCAAGTTAGATAGAGCTTCAACCATAGCTTTCTTATGCTCCTGAGAAGCAATGAGCAATTCCCACACTTGATCTAAGCGAGCATCTTTTTTAACTATTTTATGATAGGGTCATCATCTTCTTTTTCTTTCACAACAAGTTTGTCCAACTTCTTCTTATCTCTTAGTTCCTTAGGAGCCTCCCTATCGGGTTAATATTTCCTTATGTGAATTACATGGTTCACTTGCTCCCTCTTCTTTCCTTCATTATTTTCCTACCAAAGCTTGATCTTTCTTTTCACTTTTGCCTTCTCCATTTCCTCATCTGAACTTCCCCATGGGTTGATAGTGTAAATCATGATAGTAAGATCTTTTAGTACTTCTTTAAAAGTAGCCATAATAACTTCTTTAGGTACCCTAGAATCTATCATAAATGACCCTGGATTAAAAGGTGGAACATTATGATAGTTCGAGATAAGGTTTCCTCATATACTCGATCTCCTTGAGTTTGGTGGCACAATCATCTTATTGTCAATTAAGTCTTAAATCTCATGTCTCAACTTGTAACAATCATCAATACTGTGCCTCGTTCCTTAATGAAAAGCGCAATAGGCATTAGCATCATATCCCCAAAGCAGCAGATTGGGAGGCATCCACAATGCAAGGGGCTTCAATACCCTTTTTTTCTATAACATCTCAAATGACTTGGAGAGAAGCATGCCTAAATTTGTAAACTGTCTTGACAACCTAAATACATTTACATCAGTAGTCTTACCCCTTTCAACTTAAGGTTACAACAGGGTAGTTCTTCAACCCCCCATATTATCTTTTTAACTCAGACTCTAACCCTTACCTTATAAACCAACCTCTCTAAGGTCTTCAAAAGTCCTTACCAATATGCCCCTAATTTTGGTACTAATACCTAGTAATGCCCCTCTGATAATCACTCGAACCTACCCTCTTTCAATTGGCGTAGTAGTTGCTTTGAAGGTTGTCTTCTTCCACCTCTTGATGTAGTCATTGAAGCTTTTACCAGTCTTTTGCTTTAAAGATGCCAAATCTTGCAAAGTGACCCCTAAATCTAAACTACAAGCATAATACTTCTCAAAAGCTTTTGTCAACTCTTTACAGTCCTCTCTAACAGTCTTTGACTGATAGAAATACCAAGTCTTAGTAGACCCTTCTTATAACATCTCAAAAAGCTCTAGCATAGTGTCCATTGGCATTCCAAAAGCCTTCATGACTTGTACATATGAACGAATGTGGTTCTTAGCATTCTAAGTTCCTATGAACTTTGGAAGCTCGGGAATGCAAAAATTAGCTAACAGCTTATCAAGTTTACGAGCCAACAATTCCTTAATATATGTTCTCCTCTCAAAACCTTTAGTATCCAGGGCCTTTTTTTAATCTTGTCTAACTATTTGGCAAAGTCATCGAATCAAGTGCTCTTCTTCTCACTCTTTATAGGTTTATCCAAGATAGTAATGGTGTTTTCTCCTTCTTTGGCAAACTTGCTCTCATGATACTCTTTCATCCTAAATAGATCATCATCAATCACCACAGGCTAAGGTGCTTCTATCAGTGCTTTCCCTTTATCATTTTTGGTAGCATAGGTGTCCTTCATCGTCAGGATCTCATTAACACACTTTTTACCTTCTCGACAATCCTTGCTTCCATCTTGCATTTAAAGTCAGCCATCATCTTATCTAAAATCTCTAGTGGTATGGTTGCTTCCATGATTCACGTTAATTTTTTAGCTTAGATTTGACATCTTGCTTTTTTCTAGCAAGTAGGCTACCTCTTCTCTTCCATGAGGATTTGGATGAAGCTATGATGGTTGCAAGATAAGGGTTATTAGCATGATGCATGTATAAGTAAATGATGCATGTATGCATGGTATGCATATAGCATTTGGCAAAATATCCTTTAACCTTATTCCTCGCACACATGAGGTATAGTTGTTCTTTCCTAGGAGGGGTCTTATTCCTCTACCAATAAGGGTAAAGAACATATGTGGTCACCTCAGACTAAGAAGAGCTAGAGTCTTAATAGAACATATACACAAAGGATGTAATGAAAAAGAAACCTTTTTACATTAATTGAAGAAGCATATACATGGAACGCGAAGGATCCCTCTAACAAGGTAAGAATGATATTTACATAGAAATCTTTTACAAAGTAAGAAACAAGATACAAGTATTTACATAAAGGGATAATTACATTATGAGGAATGGGATGATATTTGCATTTTACATTAGGGTACCTAGTCATATTCCTTGAGAATTCCAACTCTTCCTTTAGAGAAATGCAATAAAAAAGGTGTTTTATTCCAAGGTACTATTAGCCCCTACATACGCCTAGTTGTTAAGAGAGTTGTTATAGTTAATGGCTCATAAACTTGGGGAAAGGTCATCCCCTATTCAATATACCTAAAGGAACTAGGCTCATGAGTGATGAACTTCCTTATAATCTCCTAAGCCCGAATGAAGGTTAAGTCTCAAGCTTGGAGGGTCATTGGTTTGTCTAAGGGAAGACCTAGTGCATGTGGTGAAGTATGAAGGCTACATGAATGCAAATGGACTTGACTAATGACAATTTTAAAATGTTAAAGTGAAATAAAGATTAAATGCAAAGTCAATTTCGAGTCCCCAATGGAGTCGCCACTGTGAGTGCCAACGATTTTTGGGGTTACTCTCGAACAATTAGAATCTTGCTTGTAACTCCATTCTTTTATTACCAATAGAGGGTCAAGAGGAAGAGGGGCCTTTACATTAGTAATGACCCCAAGAAGTGGCACATGTTTAGATCAACAATGATTCCTTTAGACCTTGTGCAAGTTCAAAGACTTTAGTCGAAGTTATGGCCATTGAAGGGACCAAGACGTGACAATACTTTGGTACCATCCCAAGGAATTATGGAGTCGCTACCCAACTTTGGTTGGGATAAGAATCTAAGAAAGCAAAATCTAAACCTAAACTAAGTCAATTAGAAGGTCCATTTCTTCTTTACCCTATCAGAGATCAGATTTGGAAATTAGGTATGGCTTGGAAAAGATGTTAGACAACCCTAAGTCCCTCAAATATTGGGATCTGTCCTTCGAGCATCTTTGGTTGACTTTTAACATATTAACCAAGTTATTAGTTAGTCTAATTTAATGGCCCTAATCATACCTTTAGTGCAATCAAGTTAAACAAGTCATGTCAATAACTCAAGGGCGATAGTGATTATGCACCATAGCAAATGGAGTGACATGCATATCAATATCCACATTATGCATAATCATTTTAAAGGGAACGAGGGCATATGACATGGCATAGTGATTACATGCATTTCATCCATACACATTAAATGATCATCCATAATCTCACATTGATTATTAATACCAAATTTATGGTTTAGATCAAGCAAAGTTCGGACACCACAAAAATGCACAAGTTAGTGAATAAAAGAAACACAAGATAAGTAAAATGGACAAAAACCAAAACAAATAAATATAATTCACATTACCATATCTCCCAAGCAAAGGTATTGAGGCAGGTTTCTAAGTCTATAATGAACACGACCTAACATCATAAGAGAAGCAATATAGCATCAAAACACAAACACATGTATCATGCAACGAAAATAATCATAAAACATGTGATGCAAAGAACTTAAAGGATTTGAGTGGCTTAAGGCAAAATCATTACAAAAGGGGTCTTAAGATTAATGAATCCTCTCCCTTTGTAGTTCACAAAGAGCATGTCATCTATGTGCACTACTAACCATCACAAGAGTCAAACTACCCATCAATAAGGATTGAGACTATAAGCCAAAGCACATGTCGAGCAACCGAAGTAAAAGGTAAACTAATCTTATATGTCTCTAAAGGTCCTAGGAGTAAGAAACCCTTCACTTGGTCACTGCCAAACCAAATTTAAATAGAAACTTAGAGCATCGTCTAATCAAAATATGAAAGAACTTAAAATATAAGCATAAAATAGGCTATGAGAATTATTTAAAACTTATTCAAAATTATATTTTTAAAATGAATAGGAGACCTAGGACATTAGGCCTCATCCTATTCTATTAATGAAACCATGAAAAATCATAAAAATTTACTTTGAAAAAAAAATTGAGTGAAAAAAGAAAGGTTTTTTGCAAACTGTTCGTGAAAAGTTGAGCTATACAACCTAATATGAGGGTTGTACAACCTACATCAAGGTTGTACAATTCCAAATTTTTTGGTTTTTAAAACAAAGGAAAAGAAAAAAAAAGAAAGAGAAGAAGAGGGTAAATAGGGTATTCTTTGGTTGCCTTTGTATGTTTATTGCCCTTAAAGGCTCACTAGATGATTTATATCCTCCAAAATGCTTAGGGAATACACAAAAGAATAAAGATTAGGGCTTGTTTTACCTTAGGAATGGATGGAATGGACTAGGACTTTAGCATTTTTGTTCTAAAGGTTGAATCTAAACGTTGAATATGGAGACGTAAAATTTAAACTTTGGTAGATTAACACTAAAATTTCTAAGCCTCCCCTTCCTCTTCAAATAGGGACGTAATTATAGATGATGGGTGGATGCACCAGAGTTAAAAATGGTTCTAGTTGTAGGATGTTCATATCCAATCACAAAGAAGGAGATGGATCTCCTAGAATTAAGGTTTACACATGGGATGTATAGCCAAGGTTGGGTTATACAATCACCTTTTAAGATTGTACAAACCAAGGGTTAAAGGGACCAATTTCAAAAGTTTCCTCTACTAGGGTTTAAGGCAGGATTGTATAACCTAATAGTGGACTGTATAGGTTTGGTTACTAGGTTGTACAACCATATTAAGTGGGTTGTGCAGCCTATTAATCTGGGTTGGCATTTTAGGCTTGGCTTGGGCTTAGGCTTAGTTTGGACTTGGACTTTGTGATGGGACTTGGTTTTAGGCTTTTCTAAGGTGTATTGAGGCCTCATTCCTTTTCCTTCGGCAATTTTCCCTTTGCATGTTAGGAAATTTGTTCAGTGATTTTCATCATCAAGTTTTGCATCTTGAATCAGATGCTTATAGTCGAAAGCCCAAAAGCCTTCATGACCAACACATATGAACAAACATAGTTTTTAGCATTCTAAATCCCTGTAAACTTAAGGAGCTTGGGCATTGAAAAATCAGCCAAGAGTTTTTCGAGTTTACGAGCAAGCGACTCTTCAATATCAATGCCCTTTTCCATTCCCTTGGCACCTAAAAGCTTTTGGATCTTTTTTAAGGCTAACATTGAAGTGGTTAATAAGAAAGTGGGTGAAAAAGAGAGTTAAAAGAAGCTTGTTACCGAAGAGACACTAAATGCACCTCTTGAGTTCCCCATTCCTGATATTTCTAATGTTCTTATCTTTAGCCTGTTTGAGGATGACCATGTATTTGTTTCAAAGTTTAAGGCAATGAATGATAAGTTTGCTTACTTGTGTGATGCCTTTTCTAATGGTACTATGTTTGACATGCATCGTTTCATAAACATATTTATTATTCATTTTATGCATACCATTGAATTTATTCTTGACATATAGAAGAATCTAAAAATCTTGCTAGTTATTAATGACATCACGCTAGAAGATTGAAGGTTTGAACACCCATTGAGGAAACACCATAGGGTTTTTGAATGGACTTATGAGGATATGTCAGGGGTTGATGAACGAATTGTTGAGCAAAGAATTCCTACTTACTAACACATGAGGCTAGTAAAGTAAAAGCTTAGGAGAATGAGGCCACAATAGGTGTAGTTAGTGAATAAGGAAGTGGCAAAACAGTTGAAGGCCAAGTTCTTGGAGGTGGTTGACTACCTCGAATGGTTGGCCAACATAAAGCCAATTCCTAAGAATGAAGGACAGGTTAGGATGTGTGTGGATTACTAATGTTGTACTAGGTTGGTCAAACCTCTCCTTTAATCTTGACAATATAGATTGAAAGGTACTAATGCTTGTGTTAAGTGTCATTCTTGCAAAAAAAAAAAAAAAAAAGGAATTAAGTGGAAAGTCAAATAGAATTGAAATCTCCAAGTCTCCAAAAATTGGCTTGTAATTCACGCCTAATATAGCTAGATTGTGACCAAGACTAAGCTCGTGACTATCATTTTGCTCGTCGCTATCGCTATTCACTAAAAAAATGGAACTCAAACCTCCAATCTAATTTTTAGTCTAAACGGCATAGGATTTACAATCACAACCTTCAAATCACTTCAAAAAGGGCTCCAACAGTTACCTAGGGAATTTGTTAAAGCATGCCACACATCCAAGGACCTATTAGGTATTTAAAGTTCATGACTATGAAAATTTAGGTGTGACTGTGACTAAATTTCAAGAATAAACCAAAAGGGATTGTCCATTTCATGGTGAGGCTCACAGTGCACCATTCCAGTGCTATCTTAGATTGTAACTATGACCTTCTTATTCTCGACCAAGACCTCTGCAAAAAGTGGAGCATTCTAATGACTAATTCTAAGAAACCATTGATCAAATGTCATGTATCACTAGTTGCTAAACACATTTGAAGATCTTGATCATGAAAGGGTAATTCTCAACACGAATGTCAATTGCAATAGTGATTTATGATCTCGATCACAATATTATTCTAACAAGCATTTAATGTAGAATTGCTTACCAAATCTTAGAGTTTGCATATAGTTAGTTTCCTTAGTAACAGCTCTTTGGTGGTTGGAACCTATAAACACTTCACAAAATGGCCTTATGCAAGAGAACTAACATTTATTGTGCCAAACTCTTACAACTATAACACTTTCTCCGATGGCCCTGCCTCCAGGTCTTGAATTTTTGTTGCTTCTTACCTTTCATTTATATGACTATGTGTTTGTTTTTGAGTTTGGTTCTATCTTTAGCTGATCATAAGTCAGAAAGATTAAAAGTTTATACGGATTGTGCTGTAGTCTGCTGATTTGCAAGCTCAAGAACACATCTGTCGTTGGGTGGTCAATTAGTATTTCACACTATAACTATCTGGTTGACGAAATGCATTGATGTGTATTTTGTAGTATTTGTACACGTTAACTTTCTGATTGAAGAAATGGGTTGATGGGTAGTTTTATATCTCCTTTGTGACTGGAAGATGTTGGTTTATTTGGAAATTACTTGTTTTGTTTAGGATGCTTTTATTTGTAGCTGTTGAATTCGTGTTGAGCCTTTTTGGTGGTTTTTCAGAGTGGCTCTACAGTTTGTTCATAAAATGTAGTGCAGAGCACTGAAGAATTTTGATGCGAGTAAGGACAGATCATTACCTGTATTTGGTGTTGGAGTGGTATTTATTGATGAGAGTGCTGTTTTTCCTATTGTTGCTAAGGAATTTCATGATGCAATTAGAGAGATGAAATTGGTTGCATCAAATCTAGCCCCACCTACGAAGCAGTTGCATGGTGTTCCTATTGAAAATATCTATACTTGCAGAAACAAATGATGGGAAGGATAGATTGACAAACTTATTAAATGCTGTCAATGATACCACTGGAAAAGAAGATATTCTGCTGCATCTGCGGATGTTGGCCTTGCAAAAGGTTTGGCGTGAGTGTTCACATTTCAATTTCAACTGTAAAATAATGAGAATAAGAATCCACTCGTGCTAGAAATTTTATTAATTTTGTAGGTTGCTTCTGACAATGGATACAACAGAATTATTCTAGGATCATGCACATCAAGGATTGCTTGCCATCTCCTTGCAGCAACAGTGAAGGTTTGTCTTTCAATGGCTTCAAGTTAAATTGTCTTTGATGAAGTGTATTTTATTCAATGGTGAATATTTTGAAATAAATACAGCATTTATTTTATTTTTTTAATTTATATTTGGGAAATATACTCCTAGACGACATGGAACAATTCAATAGTTTCATATAAATGTTATTGAGAGAGGCATCTTGACCTAATAACATATTGAGGTAATTGGGAATTATAGTAATCTACTGACATGAGTAAATATTGAGGTCATTTGATAATATCAAATGTCTTTCTTGTAGTTAGTTTTAAAACCACAAAGAAAATTACAACGTAAAGATGAAAAGCAATAAAGAGACGTGCTTTGGTATCTTTAAAAAGAACAGATTAGTTGACGGTCATTAGGTTGTTGTTTTGTTTGCTTACATACAATTCTATACACCTAGTATGTTTAAATTTGTGACATAAGTGTTCCAAGGCAAAATAAAGTAATCCCTTTTCTAAACCTGCCTTTAATGTAGTTTTTGTAGTCTTGGAAAAACAAATTTCAATGGAGAACTATACAAGTGTTGCTAATAAAGGTAATAGGGCATAGCTGGAGTAATTTGAGTTCACAATAACCAACCAAAACCTTCTATTGTAGTTTTAAAATGTTACAAAACTATGCAATTTTGAAGAATAAAAGTCAATTTATGTAAAAGGATTTGTGAAGAAATGTATTTCAACAGCACATTCCCATCTCTATTGTGACAAGAAAATGCCGCATTATCACATAGAATTTAATTTAATGGGGCACTATGTAATATCTATCTTATATATAAAAGATACACAGCATCCTGGTTTTTGTAATTATGACCTGAACCTTTGTGATGGCATTGCAGGCTTGCTTGTTATAACACTATGCCTGTTTTACTAACCTTCTTATTCTGCTTAAATTTTAATAACTTCTTCTATCAATGTGACATATTGTTGATCAGAACCATTGAAATTGGTTTTAAAGTCAAATAAGTTGTTTTTATCCATCTTTCTTGTTCTTCTTTTAACAGGGCCAAGGATATTCTTTACCGGCAGATATACATTATGCTGATACCAGGTGGGAGATCCCAGTAGTGCTTCCACTTCGTGACTGCCTGCACAAGAACTGGACTTGCTATGCTGTCTTGATGGGTTTGTGTTTCATGCTTTTTTCAATTATCTTCATAAACAGATCTGTTTATCCTATATTTGTTTGTGTAGATTTATAAAACATTTGAATAAATGTAATGATAGTTCTGTTCTCATCTTGGCAGGGCAGTCTAAAGACTCTGCAGCTATTTAATCGTCCTCCCTCTGGCATCAATGGTTTGGTGTCTTCATTTGTTTCTCTGTTGCAGGTTTGAAATTTTATCCTTCTCATAACATCAGTGTTTCTTGTAAAGTATCTTAAAGATATTTGGGAGGACAAAATTTTAGTGACTGGTAGAGTTCAATATGGATTTTATTTGAAGAATATTAGTGTTTTACTATTGTTTGATTTGCTGAACAGGGTGTTACTACTTTTTTTTTTTGGACAAGTTCAAAAAAGAAAAAATAAAAAGGAAAAATTTTGCTGTTGAGGTTACTTTCAGCTGTTTGAAGATTATTTTAACTAATTTCAAAAGAAAAATAAGTTTTTATGTTCTATTTAGCAGCTTCAGATCAAATGGTCTTGCTTTACTAATCTCTTATGTGGTGTTTTAGTCAACACAAATGGGTTGCTAATCTCTTTCTCAAAAGAGAACAATAATTAGTAATAATTGGTAATTCACTGTTATTATTATTATTTTTTAATTGTAGGAAGAAAATCCTTCTCAGGAGTGCACTATTGTACGATCAGCTGGAAAGCTTACTCCTTTCCATTTCAATAGGATTCCTGAAATCAATGATGGCAATGTTCCTTTGGCAACTCGAAGGCGCCAGAAGAGATATAATCTCAAGCCAACAGGATCAATTTCATTGGAGTCATTCTGTTCCATCTGCAATAGCCCAATCAATAATTCTGATTTATTGCATTCAAAAAATACTGAAAATTGCCGGAGCAAAAGTTTCCATGCTGCCTGTTGTTCAAGCTGTCGTTTTCAGATACTTCCAAAGGATCCCTGAATAATGGAGCATTTCCATTTATCTTTACCGCAACAATTGGTCGCTCAAGCAAAATATGGCAACTGTGGGAATTTCAGTTTGCTAAGGTGAGAGTTTAAATATAGCTTTTGCTCTATTTGTTCCTTCATCTCTTTAATTTTGGGATGTCTTGGATCTTAAGCACCTTCTATGTCAGACAATATCAGTCAATAGCACAAGGCAGAATTTTGGGCTCCTGCAATTCCGTTGGTTGAGTTTGATCAGAAGCCTACATGGAAGAAGTCTTATTGCTTAGTTTTATATGCTCTAGGCAACTAGCATGTTATGATTTGTTGATGTTTGACTTCTGTTTCTGAACAAAACTCTACTTGCAGCGAGCAAATTCAAGATTGCCTGGTATCAGATAGTGAAGATGAAACTTGATTCTTATGCCTGATTTCAGGACATCACTGCTTTGATACTGGACACCATTTATGCGTGAAACAGCTCCAGCTTCAATTGTTGATTTTTGGTGTCAATTTTGAACTTCTTAGATAAGTGGTATGCATGTAACTAGTTTTACATTTGTTTCTATTTATAACATGAATATATTTAGGATGTAACAATCATTTCCTTCCAATAAGGCCTTTGCACAGAAACAAAGGGAAGGGGGACTGAGGGACCTCCAAAGCTTCTGCACCAGAAAGGTAGAAGAGAATAGGGGTGGGCAATTCTTGGTTAAAACTGAAATAACCAACCGAACCAGTTAATTTTGAAAATTCAGTTCGATTTGGTTATTATATTAAAAAATTTCAGTTTTATCGGTACAGTCCAATTAACCGAACCGATCAAATTGCAAAAGCGAGTCATTTTGCCTTATGTATATAAACTCTAATACTCAACCTAATTCTATAGAAGTCTTTTACTCTTCCGCGGTTTTTTCTTCTCCTGCTGCTCTTCACACCACAATCTGCACGCTCATCATCTCCTTCACAAAAGCCCTACCTTACACGGCCCTTACTCATCATCCTCCACCTAGTCATCTTCTCTATCACTTTCTTCCTCATCATCCTCACCTTCTTATCATCTTTCCGCCACAAGAAAAAAAAAAGATGAGTTCTAGCAAAAGAAAAAAGATGAAGAAACAATCATCAATCTTTGCTGCAGATAATCTGTGATTTAAAAGGAATTTGTTATATTACTGTGGCTTGCCTGGAAAGGACAAGTGCTATGTTATCTTGTTGTCACTAAAGCCCTTTTCACTTCTCTTTAGTACAAGGACACGACTGTGCCAAATATTGACGTTAATGCCCACATGCTCTCATGATATTAGATCTATTATATTTGTTATATATGTGGTTTTTTTTTTTTTTTTTGAAGAAAGTATTTGTCATATTATAATAATATTATGTATTTTTGCCAAAAAAATAAAAGATTATTTTAATTTGTTATGCGTGAGATGATTGATTTTTGAAAGCGAATCTTTTGAGGGTTGCAAAAAAATAAAACAAGGGCATCCGGCTTTGAGGCATCAGTTGGACAGGGCCCAAAATCAATCGACTCTACCACAGTAAATATCATGGGTCTGGAACATCAGTGCCAGGAACACTGTTTAAACCAAATACAAATTTCAAACTCTCTCAAGTAGGACAACAACCATATGAAACACATTCCAAACATAAAAACAAAGCAGAAATATTTACTATATATAATGGATTAATGAACAGCCATCTTCTTGCAAAGAGCAGGTGATATTATTCAGCCGTTGCATTCAAGGAAAATGCATACACCAAGCCCTATATTATAGAAATTCCTGCAGATCAAGAGATTTGGGAAAAGAATTCCTCTAGCTGACTTTCATTTATCACGACACCATATTTTTGGTTGAAAACTAAATTGATCAAATCAATTCCCACATTTGTTGACTCTTCCGATGCATGTATCTCCATGTATTCATTCAAGTTGTGCAGAGTTCCATCTGCAAAGTAAAGTAAATTGAAGACGTGCAAATACTCATGGACCTACAAATTCTCCATTTCGAAGCAATTAACTTTAGGAGGATTTATTTCTTCTACCTCAAAAACTATGTTAATGCAATCTGATAGAATGCCAATACACAGAAACCTGAGTTTGCGCATGTGTGTTTGAAAGCGGCAAGCCATGCTTCTCATATTGTCACAAACACTGATAAGTTAAACAGCCAGCTGTTCCATGCAGATTTATTAAATCACAGGAACAACATCCCACATTCACAATAAGCTTGTTCTTAGCTCAGATGTTCAAAAATTACTATACAACTAACACCAATTAATGTCTCTCTTAGGCACAAGAATGCATCTGCAATAGGTTCATGTGCATTCTTTTGTCACCTTTTTCTTTTGCATGCAGGGAAAGTTTCTCTGATCAACAATATCCTATTTTACAGGTTTTAGCTTGGTTGCAAATTCTAATGGGAGTCAACTAATTGAACCCTCAATATCTGATTGAAATGAGACCATAGAACATCAAAATCCCCCTTACCGCTTGTTTGGACTAGAGTGTTTGAAGGGTTGATAGAGTTTTTTAAAGTTAAAAAATCCTCACGCCATGTTTTGAAAGCTAATTCCTATGGTAGGATAAGATTTTTTAAAGGTTTAAAAACCTTCCAAAACTTCCATTTTTTCAACCCACTGGTGGATTGACGAGGGTTGGTTTTTTACTTTATTTACTTTTAGTTATTTTGACTTTTTTATCTTTATTTTATTTGTATAATTCTATTTTAACACCTTCATATCTAGAGGGTATTTTGATAATTTTAATATGAAATTTTCATTAAACCTTACTTTCTAATCAAACAAATTAGACAATAAATCATACTTTCTATTATCTTCTTTCCAAACAAGACAATCTAAAATTATTAACTTTACCTTACCAAACTTTAAAAGATATTTTCTCAACTCAATTCAACTGAGCCTTGATCCTAAACTGGTTGGACTCCGTATAAAAGATACACCAAATTGAGATTATCAAAAAAGGGAAAAATTCCCAGAGTAAATGAAAATATTACTACTTAATGCATAAGAATCAAATAATCACCTTTGGGCTTAAACAACTACCAACTTTGGTCGTGGTAGAATATACTTCTCCATTCTAAGTACTTATAATCGCATGATAAAAATCAAAACTGGAAACAATACAAACCATCCTTATCTGCATGAACACAACATACATCATTTAGGGAGCTTTTAGCACCTTTTTGTCGGACTCACAATACACAGACTAAGTAGGTTTAAATTTAAGAGACAAGTTTGTGTATAAGAACTTACCTATAGCTGTTATTGGTTCAGAGGCAGGAGGTTGAGCAATCCAGTTGCCAGAAGAATTTTTCATGTGTCTTCTATCAGATGCAAAGTATCGGAGAATTAATGGAGCATGCACAATCCTAAAGCACCTGATAGCCACAAGAAAAATATATAATAAAAAAATCTTACATTCAACATTTCATGATTTATGCTTATTTTAACTTCTAATTTTCTTTTCCTGATGCATCTCAAACAACAGAAGGCCAAGAATCCATAACATGCTGTGAGACAAATTTCCGATAAGAGCAACTTTAATGTAAAAGACTTGGCCATTTGGGTTCAAGCATGCTCTAGGAAAAATTTTTGCTAAAACATCTATTGACATGCTTATGAAAACTAAATTAATTTGACACAGCAACGAATATTACCTTTGGTAGTCAGAAAATAGCTGAAATGATGGTCAGATAGTTTCAGACACGTACAAAGCCAAGGGAGAAGGAAAGGGAAGACTTTAATCCAAATCCCATACTACATAAGGAAAGTCACCATCCCCTTTTTTCTGTATATTCAGTACAGTTTGTTTTAGCAACGCAAATGGCAAAGCAAATAAATACAAGTCAATAATTAAACGTAGTCAACCCTCCCAATTTTTCCAAATAGATCTAATTTAAGACACCACCCAATGACTTCATAGTAAAGAGGGTTTATCTCTCACCTGAATGCAAATGACATGGTAATCCCAAAGGATTATCCCATCTGCTCTCTTATTGGCCATAAAGGTATCTATAAAAATTTCAGTTAAACCAGAGCAAGTCACATTAAACTAGCTATACATTTCAGCAAGTAGCACTATCTAGCACATAAAGAAGCAACAAATTAGAAAAATTGATCAGTTTTCGCCAAAAAGTAACTCAGTTTCACACTTAATTATGCATTACAATTTGGAAGGACTACATGACATGTTCACTGATGCTTTTCATCCAAATAAATTCATTCTAGCATGCAGAATCCATGACCTTAGATTGCATAGAAAGCTTGCTATCTGCAAATTTAGACAAAGTTAACCGCAACTGTAATTTCAAACATAAACCCATTGGGCTAATAGCCAGTGATCAAGTGTCTGCGTCAGTAAGTACCGCAGGAATTCAAACCCTGACAATCT
The DNA here is from genome assembly GCA_949677035.1 of Omphalea diandra. Taxonomy (NCBI): domain Eukaryota; kingdom Viridiplantae; phylum Streptophyta; class Magnoliopsida; order Malpighiales; family Euphorbiaceae; genus Omphalea; species Omphalea diandra. The sequence goes on along the minus strand of CATIWR010260900.1, from coordinate 143 downwards.
GTCCCGTTGTGCGAATCTCCAATGTGGGGGGGGGGGGGGGGGGGGGGGGGGGGGGGGGGGGGGGGGGGGGGGGGGGGGGGGGGGGGGGGGGGGGGGGGGGGGGGGGGGGGGGGGGGGGGGGGGGGGGGGGGGGGGGGGGGGGG